>JAKOGI010000916.1:127500-369471 GCA_029747015.1 Carnegiea gigantea | reverse complement strand
TATATATATATATATATATATATAACACCCCCGGCCCCTTGTGCTAGGAGCGTTTCGTTTTTTTAGCTTTCTATTTAAATTCTTGGGCGAAACGGACGAAGTTTCTCTTGAAAACTGAACGTTTCCGAGCTAAAAGCCTTACAATAAACCCCTGCAAATCACCGGAAGGGTAAAACATTTAAAAGAAGCTCAGCGGCCATACGCCGGAGTTCATAACTCAACGAGCAACTCGCTCGAAGTACACCAAACAGAATAGTTCATTAATACGGGAAAAGTAAAAGGTACAACTCAATGGTCTACACAATCGGAGTACTGGAGTTTACATCCCAAAATACAGCTAATTTCAAGTAGAGACATCTAACTAATCAGATGATTGGCTCACACAGCCATATAAAGTGACTTATAAACAATATGCATTATATGAGCTTGGAAACTTAGTTTATAACAATTACAAACTAGGATTACGTCATATTGTATCGTTAAACTCGTGAACCTACTTCTATATTGCAGATATAACTCTTTTTCAACCATGGGTAAACTTCAACTCCGCATAAGTGGCTTGACTTTCACCTGTCATAAAGAAAACCTATGGAAAAAGGGGTAATAGTAGTGGGATGAGCAACCACACACTAGTGAGTGTCCCCCGATCCCTTTAAAACCAAAACCGTTGCAGGCAATAATATCTTTAGTAGTCACATATTACGTAATCATACTTTACTATCATATTATGCATTCATAAATTCTTATGAAAGTATCACTAACCATAAACTTCACTTTAACCACTCAAATACATTTCTACGTCTCTAAATGACCAAACTTCTTTACTAACAGGCAGTCAAACACTTAAGCAAGCATCGAGGGCTAAGCACATAACCTTCTTTCATAGATTATGTGATATAATTTGTGATTTATGCCTAGCCTGTCTAATTCACTCATATGAGATGTTAAACATATGAAGTAGAGATTATGCCACAAACTTTCATTAGCTAAACATGCACATTCAAACTCATATGTTCGATGCATTACAAGGGTATGGCCATGCTGTACTTGGAATTTTATTTATACTACACTTAGATTCTTATTCATATGATGTGCATGAAATCTTTGTTTTCTTTTTCTGAAAACACTTTACTTAGCCTCTTTAGGCTCATATTCTTCATAGAATCTCTTTCATATTGGTCTCATAATGAACCTTAAAAACTTTCTTTCTGAAATACTTAAAAAGGCTAAACGCTGACTGCTTTTCTTACTTATTAGAAAACTACTCTGGGCATAAGATCATCATAAAGTGCTGGTTGGGAGAGATCTACACTAAATCCCAGTGAGATTAACTCATACTAAGCTCTTACTCCCGGGATGGCAACTAACTTTTGGACCTTGATCCTCATCAGGGTCTCTAGGGATTACTCCCTAGGCTAGGGATTCCCCCGTTCAAGCAGGTTCATACCCATCTATTGTCCCTAAGCACTTATCTTAGCCATTTAAACTGGTCATAATGACTAATAAGTTTGCTACCTCTCACAGCAAAATCCTTTATCATGCAACTCACGCCTCTGTAAAACTCTTTAGAGATTCCCCCGTTCAAGCGAGTTCACTCTCAAAACTGCATTCATTTAGTTAAAATAGGCCATCATGCACTAATAATTATGGCTATTATCATTTCAAAATATGAAATCTTTCTTTTTCAAAACTCACTCTTATGCAAGTAATCAAACTTAATAACATAGAAAGGATAGGGGTGCACATGTGCACATTCAAACACTTCATAATTCAACCCACATAATGAGTCACACATGGCCTCGCAATCCATACGATTGCAGTAATCGCAACCCAGACTCCCTCCTCACATAACAACCGACCACAGCATCTCGAACCACTCATAGTTCTACCTCAACCCGTCTAACTACCATATCGGTTTCAATTTCACAATTTAATATTCTAATCATCATGATATACTGAAAAGCAATATGTAAACTTACGTAACTTACTAATGCTTAACTTACCAAACAACAAATAACAATTACCAATGCACTGCAACCAACGGTTATAACCATACATGTCTGTATATATATATATATATATATATTATATATTATATATATTCATATATATATATATATATATATATATATATATATATATATATATATATATATATATATATATATATAGACATTCATACGACCTTAACTTGAAACGAACGCTTAGTAAGCTGAGTTAAACTAAGCATGAAACACAATTTCATTCATGTATTGCAGTTAAGGGTAAACATGCTCATTTCGTCATTCGAATGTTGTTTCCAAAGCTATTTCACAAGTATAATTCAACTATGTAGACAAGTATCGATTCGAGGCGTTCATTCATTGCTTCGAAGTTACATTTCAAGCCTAATTAAGCCATTTAAGCATAATACAATTCTAGACATTCGTTTATTACATCGAAGTCATTATTCAAATCTAAATAAGCCACTTAAACATAATACGATTTAAGGCATTCGTTTATTATATCGAAGTTGCTATTCAAGTCAAATTTTCAGGCATGTATTAACTGAGCATACTTGAATCGATTCTAAACATGCACAACTCATTTCGAACTAACCTTTTGGGCATGTATTAATTGAATTCACTTGAATCGATTCTAAACATGCATAATTCCTTTCGAAGCTATTTTTCAAGCATGAACTAACTAAACTAGCATATATCGATTCAAAGCCATTTTCAAGCATAAACTAACTAAACTCAGCATGCATTGCAACTTAAAGGTTAGAACAATTTCGAAATTACTAATACTTAGGAGGCGAGAAACACCCACCGGGACTCCAAGCTAGAGGACCCAATTTTGGGGTTGAATTTAGATGTCAAGAACCCGAAATCCGTCTCTCCCTTGTTGCCACTCTCAAACCCGAAACCCCAGCTTTCAAACCCTTGACTCATATGGCTCTTGGTGGTCGCCAATACTCGGACTCACCAGCGACACCTTGCCGGCGTTGAGCTCCGCCATGTCCAACGTGGTCACGGCTCCTCTCCTCCTCGCCGTCTCGATCTCCCTTCTTCTCTCTTCTCTGCTCGCCCTTGTTGATCTGGGTTCACCCTTGCGGTTCCTGTCGAGCCAGGTGACGGCCGATGATGGCGCGCCGTCAGCCTCCCCCTTCTCTCTCCCTCTCTATCTCTATCTCTCTCTGCTGGGTCGTGAAGGGGGTTCGCGAGGCTGGGAGCAGCAGAGCTGCCCCCCTCTCTCTCGTGTGTCCGTGAAAGAGAAAGGGGCTTGGCCCCACTTTTGTTCTACCCCTTTTTTATTTTATTTCGTTGTTTTAGTCAATTATTCAGTCAACTAAAATCGCTAGTCCGATCTCGTACCTCTTATTCTAAACCCAATCGTTAATACAATCCTTCGTCGATTATTCTTTCTAAAATATATTAAGCTTCGATTATTAAACCTTGAAATTCATTCTAAGGTTGACAACCTAATCGTACTCGGGAAATGACTGAATTATCGACATAAATTAGCACGAGTTAACTTTAAAATCAATAATAGCAATAACAATTCTTTTTAATAAAATTATCGTTCACATAGGCACATCAGTAATAATTTAACTTCTACAGTTAATAAAAATACGAATTTATAACGTAAAAGGCAATTCAATTAGCTTAACAAAAAACAAAGAAGGCCGGTGTTGCATATACATACATACATACATACATATATATATATATATATATACACACACACACACACACACACACACACACACACACACACACACACACACACATATATATATAGGCACGCACATACACACACACGCACGCACACACATATATATTTATATATATGTGTATATATATGTAGATATATATATATATATATATATATATATATATATATATATATATATATATATATATATATATATATACACATTTAGATATATATATATATATATATATATATATATATATATATATATATATATATATATATATATATATATATATATATATATATATATATATATATATGTAATGCCCCCAACTCGAGAAGGAGTCACGGCGCCAGGACTTCCTAGAAGGATCCCTAGCTAAGGGTACCTGTAAACAGGGAATAGGGTATAACATTTGCTGAAATAACCTAAATTCAACCTCTCAAGCTGCTCGCCCGAAATTACTCACAAGCAAACAACTAACAAGTTGGGGTCAGAGTGATGTATATATAGGTACAGAGCCCACTACATACTTTCACATACAAAAATGAACTTAATTATTTACAACGTGGTAGATCGAACACTTGCAAAGCTGGCAAAGACTTCTGGTGGGTCGGCATCAAAACAACTTTAGAATACCTATTATACCTGCTTAAACTGAACCTGGAAAAGGGAATAAGTAAAGGAATGAGCAACTACACGCTCAGTGAGAATTCCCCTACCCCTTAACGCCAAAACCATTTGTAGACATTAATACCAATAATAGTCACATATTATGTATTTGTATACTATTATCATATTACACAATCATAGTCCCCAGGGAAAGATTACCACTCATGTACTTCATGCTAGCTCCTCAATTCATTCCTAGGTCCTTAATCACCAACCTTCCTTACTAACAAGCATTCAGCCACGTAATGAAGTAGCATAAGAATGAATATGATGCTTTCAAATACACTTGTGAAAACATAGTGACTCTCGTTATATTCCAAGAATATTTTATAAATCACGCTAACTTCTTTAAAACTTATAACTCTTCTAAAAGCTCCTGAAATATCCAAATTGGTAAGAAAGGCTTTGCAAGAAACATTCTTTCGTAAGATATGCACCTTTAAAAGCTTAAATGTTCGACGCATTACTAGGACGTAACCAAACTTCATTTGAAATTTCATTTAAATTATACGTAGAACACGTTCATAAAATATGTGCATGTTACGTACATTTGAAAGCTTTCTTTCTTTTCTTAAAAACACTTTAATGGTCTTCGAATGACCCTTAGAAATATTTCTTTTCTGGACTACTTAAAATGGCCAAAATGCCAAATCTCCTATTTATTAGGAACTTACTTATAACATAAAAACATCTTATTGTGCTGGCTAGGGGAGGTCAACACCGTCCTTAAGTGAGATCGTCACTCAGAACTCACGTTATCCCCAGGGTAAATGTACTTAAATTTTGACCAAAACGCATCTTAGCAAAGTAACTCTAACCTCGATGTTGTCCTCTGTGGGGCAACAACTGACACTAGGATAATCATATCCTGAGTCCAGTCCCCCTCAAGATTTTCTTACACGTCACACATCAGGGAACAGCTCACACAAGATAATCATATCTTGAGTTCAGCTCTCGAGAACGGCTCACGCCATCTTTGCGTCCAGCTCCCAACATTACCTTTGGGGGGAACAGTTCACACTATCTATGCCTCCAGTTCCCACCCTCAAGGTCTAGCCATTTGCCTAGCACTTTCTAAGCCTTTAAAATCGCATTTCATTTCTCTCTTTTTTTTTTTTATTACTTTGCTGAAATCTTACTTTTAATAAATCGACCAAAGCTTTTCGAAATGTTTATAGTCCCCTTGTTTTTAGCTTAAGAACTCCTTTTAAATGAAATAAGTTTGCTAGCTTGTAAACGAAGTCTTCGTTTTAAGTTAAAAACTTTGCATAAATAAAGTAAGTTTGTTAACACGTAAATCGACTTTATCTTTTAAACTTAAAAGGTTCTTATACACGCAATAAGTTCATTATCACGTAAAACAACTTTGTTTTAAACTCAAAAGTTTCTTATAAACGTAATAAGTTAGTTAACACGTAAAGCGGTTTCGTTTTAAACTTAAAAGATTCTTATAAATGTAACAAGCTTGTTAACATGTAAAACGACTTCATTTTAAACTTAAAAGCTTCTTATAAATGCAATAAGTTATTTAACACGTAAAGCGGCTTCGTTGTAAACTTAAAAGCTTCTTATAAACATAACAAGCTTGTTAACACATAAAACGGCTTCGTTTTAAACTCAAAAGCTTCTTATAAACGTAATAAGCTTGTTACTCAAAAGCTTCTTATAAACGTAATAAGCTTGTTAACACGTAAATCGACTTCACTTTTAACTTTAAAAGCTTCTTGTAAACGTAATAAGTTTGCTAATCTGTACAACGACCTTGTTTTTAACTTAAAATCTTCTTCTAAATGTAATACGTTTGCTAATTTGTAAAATGAAACCCATTTGGAACTTAAAGTACTTAGTTAGCATTTAACTCAAACTAGGTTTGTAATAAAATGCTTAGTTGTCATTTTATAACTCGTTTCAATCCCTTTTTAAAACTCAAGAAGGGTGTATAAATAAACTAAAGGCTTAAAACATTCCCAAACTTGCTACTATTTCAAACTTGAAGCACTTGGCTCGTTTATAAGGCAAATAAGGTTCCTTCATAAACTTTCAATGTAAACGCTTCTTAAAACATAATGGGTTTACTAGCTCTCAACTCGAAATCCTATTGAGACTTAAATAAGCAAATAGCATACAAGTCAGCTAAATTTCATAATTAGCACCTTAAGAAGCCCTTTTTCAGGTTGTCTAAATCCTTTTAACACAAGGAGAAGTCATACACAAACCAATGCCTTAAACCATTTTCGAACTCACTTTTAGTTCGCTTTTAAACTTCCTAAACCTATCGACTATTCAGTCGAGTCACTCACTGAGTAATTCGAGGATTTAGGATTTCTTATAGGCTACAAACGTTTTCATAAACCATCAGATACTTGGTAAGTACTTAAAAGCATTCGAAATCATGAAAACATGCATTGAACAATCCTTCATAAACATGTCTAAATTTCAAAAATTATCCACTAAATGTCACGTAGCATATTGAGGGGAAAAGGGGTTCACAACAAGCACATTTATACACTTCATAGCTCAATCCAGTAGAATTTACTCAATAAACCACGCATGGCCTCGCAATCCACATGATTGCGGTAATCACAACTCAGGCTCCCTCCTCACACAATACTGACCACAAGAACCTCAAATTCCTCAATAGTTCCACCTCGAGCCATCCAACTACAACTCGGTTTAATATTGTCATAAACAAACCAATAATTCACAAAACCATCATATAAAAGCATAGCATTCTCATCAATAGCCCTATATAGAAATTAAGCGCAGCTGTATTGATTTAGCGATAACCTCTAAACAGAAATCAACATGCTTTACTAATGCCTTAATTTGCCCAATTAGCATTTTTAAACTTCAAAACATGATTCAGGGCTAATAAACTAATGAAGTGAAAACACTAAGGCGATGATCTCATTATTAATAATTCAGCAAATTTTCAAACTGTCTAGCCATTAATAATCCAGCAGTAGTTTCAATATGCAATTAACCCATAATTAACACCATGTTCGCAATTTCCTCAATTTCGATTCTAAGTTCACCCAAACTGATTCCTAACCTCAAATCAACATGCGCTAACTAATTGAGTTAAAAATCATTGAAATTAATAGTAATTTACAAGTAAGGAAATCCCCACCATGATTCTGAGCCAGGTGTTCGATTGAAGGCTGACTGGCTTAACTTTTGGGCTCGAACGACTCCAAATTCTTCGGCTCTTTCTCACCACACACGTTAGTCCACTATTCATGCCCCAACCTCACCGAATTCCCAAACTTCATTTACCAACTTGAGATTGAATTGTGTGTTTGTAGTTGTGAATTTTTACTCTAATTTATAGAGGATTGAAATAATTAGAAGGTAAAATGCATGGCCATACCTGGGCATGTGTTCGTGCCCCCATTTTGCTGCCTAGACCCACCATAAATGTGGCAAAGACATTCGAATTTCGACCCAGATTCGCAGCAAATGAAGGCTAGCTCATGGGGGAGGTTGAATTGGTGGGATTTGCAGTTGTGTGTGACGAAAATCTACTCAATTTCGAGCTCTTATGGCACGTGAATGGAGGAGAACGAGAAGAGGAAGAAGGAGAACAAAGATTAGAGAGAGAAACGTCGGGGGGTTCACGCATGAAGGAGGAAGAAGGAGAGAGGGATCACGTACAAATGACTAAAATGCCACCCTCTCTTTTTTTATTATTTTTGCCCCAAGCTGCTTAAGAATTGATATCACTAACCTAATTTGTAACCCGAATTCTAAACCCAAAATCGATAACATGACCTTTCATCAATTACGCGTTCCCAAAAATATCTATGTTCAATTTAATAAACATTGAACTACATCTAACGTTGACAAACTAATAGTATTTGGGTTCTTACTCGATTTAGTACTCGTTAATAACCATTAATAATGCTTATTAAAAATCATTGAAAGATTTTTAAACCAATAATAACAATATTAATAATAATAATTTTAATAGCGACAATAATATTCTTTTTAATAAAATCATCGCTCACATAGGCACGTCAATCATTAATTTAACTCGTATCGTTAAATAAAATAGGATTTTATAACGTAAAAAGGTGTTGCGAACAACTTAATAGAAACTAAAGTACACGGACCTTACAATATATATATATATATATATATATACATATATATATATATATATATATATTTATATATTTATTAACATATATTTATATTTAGGTATAGTATATGTGTGTTGTGTGTCGTGTGTCTATAATATGGGTAGAAGTACCTGTATGGGGAAGGTTCCTACACTTATCTCACCCAACCCCGCGAAAGCGGACCCACATGGAGTTTGTTGTTGTGTTGTGCTGTGTATATACATGTATGTATATTGTATGTATATAATGTGTATATATAATATCTATATATATCTATAATATATTATAATATATATATATATATATAGGTATACGTATATGTATATTGTATGTATATATGAGATATACATATATATATACATACGTATTATCATATATATATATATATCTATATATTATATATATATATATATTTCTATGCCTATACATATAAACCTCTGTATATATGTATTGTGTTTTGATGTGTGTGTATAGTGTGTGTGTGTGTATATAACTATATATATATGATACATGTAAATATATGCATAGATATATATATATTATAGTATCTATTATATATATATATATATATATATATATATATTGTATAATATGTTATGCATGCATATATATAATATAGATCATATATCATATATAGTTATATTATATATATATAATATAGTATATATATATATATTATATCTGTGTGTTGGGTGGTGTGGTGGTGTGTGCGTGGGTGTGTGTTTCTATACATATATTAAAACCATCATCACACACACACACCCTTACTACATACTACATACAACACACACACACACACACACACCACAGATGTATATGTATAAATATTGTATATATATAGATTAATTAATATATATATATATATTTATATATATATATATAATATATAATATATATAATAGCTATATATATATATACCACCACATCACACTACAATGCCCACACACACACACACATATATAATACACACACACACACACATACATACATGTTTTTATCTATTTTTAATATATACATGTATATATATATATTATATCTATATATATATATATATATTATATAGATATATATGTATGTATTGTATCTCTATGTGTATCCCACATAATATGTATATATGTTACTGTGTGTGGTGTGTGTGTGTGTGTGTATATTACATTATTTTTTATACTATATATATATATCTTTTATATATTTACAGATGTGTGGGTGTGTGTGGTGTATATATATTTATATAGATATATATATATATATATTTATATATCATATTCTATGTGCTTGTATCTATATATATATATATATATTCTAATATTATTTATATATATATTTAATATATTTATTATATATATTTATATATTGATATATGATATATGTTATGGGCGTGTATATATATATGTGTGTGTGTGTGTGTGTGTGTGTGTGTGGTGTGTGTGTGTGTATCTTATATATATATATATATATATATACATATATTATAGACATTATATATGTATATATATATATTATATATATTACACTCATCTTATATATATATTATATATATTGTATATATATACACATTATATACATTATATATACTACATACTACATATATATATATATATAATATATATATTATATATATATATATATATATCTATATATATAATATTATATATCTCTATGCGCATGCATGCATACATACATACATATCACATATATATATATATATATATATCTATTGATATATATATGTTATGTGTATCATATATTATAGATACCTATATATATATATATATTATATATCTATATTATATATATATATATATATAGATGTATATAAATATGCACACACATGCAAACACACACGCACAGGTATGCGCACACTGGTGACAACAACGAGAATAATAAGTCCTTGTGTGGTTACCACTTTTGCGGGGTCTGGGAGATCTAGATGTTGGCAAGCTTGGTACATCGTTGTAGATCTCCCTAAACTGATTTCTAGAGTCATATCCTCTGTAAGTTGCAAATCATTAAGATCATGTTTATCACTTCATTCTAGGACTTCTACGATCAACCTTGGCCTCTGCTATTGTCTAAATGTTTAATCGTCTCATATTGGTGCATCCACACTCATCCTCTTCACTTGACCGAACTATCTAGGTCTGTTTTCTCTTGCCTCATTTTCTATGGGCACTGTTCGTACTTTCTTTGTAATCACTTCATTTCTAATTCTATCCATTCTTGTGATGCTACACATTCTTAGAACCACACTTATATTTCCTACCATCATCATTTTTGTTTGGTCCTTTTTTACTAGTGAACACTCAAAGTCATACAACAAAGTTGGCCTAACCGCCAGATAAGGTTGGCAATCAAACTCGTCCCATTTAAAACCCACAAAATCCTCCCTATTTAAAACCTAACTAGGTGGTGAAAATGAGTTTTAAATGGGTATGAGGGCGGGTATTGGAGAATGGGTACGGGTATGGGTATGAGTGTAGGTATAGCTCTCGCCATCCCATACCCGCAACCACCCCATACCCATTCTTATAATAAAATATAAAATAATTTTAGTTTAATATTCTCTCAATTTAAGTACATTCCAAACCCTTCTAATAAAAAAATTTGTCAATAATGTACTTGATTTCACATTTTTAAATAATATATTTTCAAAATATCACAACTTTGCAATCTTATGATGACACCAATATATGTCATACTTAGATAAGAGTTGCTTATAGGTATTAATTTTTATTTTCTATGTGAACCCGAATATAACCCATAAACCTGCAAAATTCAATGGGAACGAGTATGAGATTTATTTTTTAAAAACCCGATAGGTATGGGTACTTTTTTGAAAATGAGTATGGGAGTAGGTACGACTTAACCCATCCCATCGCCATCACTACCACCAGATAGTAAATTCTATCTTTTAATGTTGCCGAGATCTTCTTGTCACACAATACTCCTAAAATATTCTTCCATTTTTTCCATCCCACTTTTATACATTGGCTAATGTCCTTGCTAATATCCTTATGTCTTAAATGATCGAACCCAAATATTTGAATTTCATAACCCTTGGTATTGCCGCACCATTATGGTGACTTTTTCTTTATTGCCCTCATCCTATCAACTAAATCTATATTTTAAGTACTCCATCTTTCAAAATGGTTAGTTTAAAACCTATATATTCTAAAGTATATCTCTAACACTCCAACTTATTATTAACGCCTTCCCTAGTCTCATCAATAAGAACAGCATCATTAGCACAAAGCATATACCATGGTGTCTTGCCTTGTATCCCGTTGGCAAGCTCATGTATACCCAAAGTGAAAAGAAATGAGCTCAAAGTTAATCCTTGTGTCAATAGAAAAGTCATCTATATCCCCTCATAAAGTCCTAGCACTTGTCTTTTCTCCCTCGTACACATCCTTAATAACTCAAATATATGCAACTGGTACCTCTTTCTTCTCCAAGCACCTCCATAACAACTCATATAGTACTCTATCATATGCGTTCTCTAGGTCTACGAATACTTGGTGAAAATCATTTCCCCTATCTCTATATAATTCCATGAACCTTCTTATGAGATGAATCGCTTCTATAACTGATCTACCTCACATAAAACAAAATTGGTTCTCTGAGATTGATATGCCCTTCCTCAACCATCTCTCAATCATCATTTCCCACAACTTCGTTGTCTGACTACTAGTTTTATACATACACAATTGTTGTAGTTTTGATACCCCCTTTGTTTTTATATAATGGGATGACTGTACTGATTCTCCATTCATGGGGCATCTTACAATCCTAAAAACAAAATTAAATAGCTTAGCTAACCAACTTATCCTTTCTTCACCTACACACTTCCAAATTTTCACAGAAATGCAGTCTGAGCTCATAGCCTTTCCTATCATTATTTTTCTTAAGGCATCTTTAATCATATCTCTATTAATACGATTGTAGAACCTATAGTTTTGTTAATTCTCATGATAGCCTTGCTAACAACTCGAGGAATTGTCAATCATCTCACCATTAAAGAGCTTATAAAAGTATCTTCACCATCTTTTCTTTATTTTTGCTTCCTCTACTAAGACCTTGCGATCATTATCTTTGATGCACCTTACGTTTCCTAAATCTTTTGTTTTCCTCTTCCTAACTCTTGCCAGCTTAAAGATGTCCTTCTCACCTTCTTGGTCTCAAGTTTTTAATATAACATGTCTTAAGCATTGTTCTTTGCTACAATAACGACTTTCTTATCTATCCTTTCACCAATCTTATACCTAATTCTATTAACCATTTTTTCTTCATCCGTTATGCTATCAATCACCGTAGCGCATGTATCTTATTTCTCCATGACTTTCTCTCTCACATCATTATTCCACCATCAATCTCCTTTAATTTTCTTCCACCTCTTTGGAGGTTCCTAGGATCTTCTTAGGCGACCTTTGAATGCACCCTGCCATGGATTCCCACATTATGTTGCATCTATACTTGCTTCCATGTCCCTTCCTCCTTAATCATTTTTGATAGCTTACCTATATTCTCACTAGTAAGATTCCAACATTTCACTTTAGGCTTCCTATTACTTCTTGTCTTCCTCTTTGAACCTCTGACCTCTACATCCATCACCAAAAGTCTACGCAGCATACCCAAATACTCAGTTGGAATCACTTTACAATCTTGACATAATCTTCTGTTATTCACTTTGATTAGAAAACCAGTTACTTTATGTCTTTGTAATGCTATTCTTAAAGGTTGCCAACTAGTGCACTTTCTTCTTGAAATGGGAGTTCACAATCAACATTTCGTAAGCAACTGTAAAGTCCAGAATTGACACCATCTATTGTTTCTAACCCCATAACTGAAACCTCCATATGCCATATCATAGCCATATGCTTTTATCCAGATATACCCGTTAAAGTTGCCTCCTATGAAAAGTTTCTGAATTTGCCGTACGCTTTCAATAACCTTTTCTAAATGCTCCCAAAATTGCCTCTTTAATGTCATCCACCAATTTTATGTGATGTATATAAACACTGACCACATCGATGATTTCTAACCCCATTACTAACGTAAATCCCATAATATGGTCACTCTTACGCCTCTCCTCTATAAGTTGATTTGCCAACTCCTTCTCCACCATAATTCGAATTCTATTTTGAGCTCTATTAAGCATTCAGTATTAGAGCAGATATCTGCTTATTAACCTTGCTTTATCTACCATCCACTTAGTTTCTTGAATACAAGCTATGTTAACCATATGTTTAGGTAAAGTTTCAACTAATTCGATAAATGAGCTTGTAGGAGCACGAATATTCCAAGTCACAAACCATAGCCGATTGGTCCCCTCTCTCTATCTAATCCTTTTTGTTATAAGAGGACATGCTCAAATGAAACTATTACATTGCTCACATTAGGTTCGTGAAATAATTTAGAAAGAAAACAATACGAAATCACTAGTAATAACACTGATGATAATAGTCAAAAAAGTATAATAATGCTAATAATAACAACAATAACAATAGTCGTAATAGTACTAATAATTATAATAATACTCCTTCCATTTCATATTCATTGTCAAAAACATACTTTTGTCAAAAACCATTCCAACAATATGAATGCATTTTTGTGCAATTCCTAGATCTGACTACATGTATGGGACGGAGGGAGCAGTAGTAGCAGCGGCAGTAGTACTAGTAGTAGTAGTAGTAGTAGTAGTAGTAGTAGTAGTAATGACATTAAGAATATTACAAATAGCAATACCAATGCTAACAATAATAAAAGTAAGAACACTAAAGATAATAAGCCGTAGTACTAGTAATACTAATCAGATTGACTAATAATAATGACACTAATCTATGCTATAATCTATACTATAATAAAAGGAGAATAGGTTTGACTTGTATGAGCATAGTTTGCAAGTTAAAATTAAATGGCCACCGTTGATGTAAGACCCTGGTCTATCTCCACTGCAAGAATGAGCTTAATTAATAAATAAAAAATAGGTTGACTCTTGATCAATTACCCACATCCATCCTCCCCGTCCACCAACCTAACAACATGCTCCCTCCCTCGCCCCCCCTCTCTCTCTCTCACTGTGATAAACCACTTCCCATCTAAACCACAATGGTTTTTTTCCCTCAATGCTTTTCTTCTCCAGTTATCTGTTAATGGTTTTTTGCTTCAACCTCTATACCCACAATTTGCCTTCTACTTGGACAGACCACTTTAGAACGACCATTCTTAATCCCACCTATTTCACATATCCCCTTGATGTGTTCAAGATAAATTGGTGAGTGCACTACTACTTTTTTCAGAGTGCTTATATTGGAGGGAAGTAATGTTATCAGATCTACAATTGCAACCCTAAGGTTTATCATTTGTAGGTGATACGGCCACAAGTGCACGGTGGTATTGTAGCGATCAAGGCCGATCCAGCAGAGACTAGATTGATATATTGGGCTATATCCCCTTAAGATATGCTAAGCGAATCCAAATTCATATAGTTATAAAAAGTAATTAGATCAAAATGATAAATATGTGCTTTTCTCTAACTGGTTAATTTTAAGGGATCACAATCTATCCAGAAATTTGATCTATTCTTTTGAAATTAACCAAATTTGCTTAAACTAAGCAAAAGTCATTCTCTCGAACTAATTTGCCTTAATTTAAGTTAAACGTCTTCGATTACTCGCTGGTCCTCATAACATGCAAATCTCTTTTTCGAGACGAAGTTATGTTAAGTCTAATAAAGCAGTCCAATAATCAAATCTCACTTTTTAGTTTTTCACTCGATTGTTTCAAGTGTGCAAACAAATTTTGGCCAAAAATTTACTCACAACATGAATAACACTTGATAGAACAAAATTAAACCAATGATGAAAATAAGTACAATTCTATAAATTAAAACATGATCCAACTATACTTCTATAAACTATGAAATCCCTAGACAAAAGTAAACTACTCATACATGATCAAAGATTAAACAACTAACTACTCTAAAATGATAAATCCAAAGAGGAAAGAGAAGAGAAGAGAGAAGAATTGCTCAGCCAAAAATCACGCTTGAAATGTCGTGCAAACCCGGGATGGAATCCTTGAAAGTCTTCACTTCAACTCTATCTCTCTCTCTCTTTAATCTAATCTAAACTAATCTATATCCTAACTAATGGAATATGGAGGAGAATGGAATGGATAGGGTGTGTTTTTGTTGTTGAGGGATGCCCTATTTATAAAAAAACTCAATTGATCTCAGCCATACGATGAGGAAAAATGAACAGGCTCACTGTTACGTGCTCACCACAGTCTGTGGCATCCACTATGGGCTCACCGTGGTGTTGGCTGGAACTCAATTCTTCTGTTCTTCTTTCTTCTCATGGGCATGGCAACTCAAAGGCATCCGTGGTGAGTCAAAATATACTCATCTAGGGTTAAATGTTGGGTGAAAAGACCTAAAATCCAGCAAAATACATCAAACAACCATTCCCAAAAGCACAAATGGAGAATAAGAATATAATTGATAACATTAAGCTCATATATTCCCTAAAAATGTATCAAAATGACCATAAAATCATGTATACTATAAGCACTTATCAAACTCCCCTATGCTTAAACTGTTGCTTGTCCTCAAGCAAACACTAGATAGAACTGACAAGAGAAAAAACATTTAGGACTCAGAACTTGACAACCTCTGTAAAGTAGGCAAGCCATCGCATGTCATAAGCAAGAATATCAATCAATGGCAACTCCAAGTAATGCACAAAACATTTTTAAATCAGAAGGAAAAGAAGGTTTTTGAAAAAGTATAAGACCACAAGCTCAATATCAAACTTGATTACCCCCAAAGAACCACAAAGTATGTCATGCAAGCACACGAGATTGAGTAGAGCCCAATGGACTGATAGAACCTCACTTTTGGCAAATGTGGAACACTCCTACTCGTGTTTGAAATATAACATAGGTCCACTTAAGACTCATTCTAAAGATGTAATCTACCATACGCTTGACAAGGCTCTCAAATTCTCCACCATTAAAATGCAATATGCATAAGAGAACTAAGAGGACTTTAATAGGGTTGTAATGTGGTCTAAAAAGGTTAAGAGAAAGAAGTGGACAAATGAATTTGGGATAATATGGAGCTACTTAGCCAAGTGACTAGGGAGCAACCAACAAAACATCAAGAAACTGTGAAGTTTACTAATACTCCAAACCCAAAATATAGTGAACATATCCCAATCAATTACATAGGAAATGAGTTGACAAAGAAGGAACACAAGCTACTTACATACCTAATGCCAATCACAAAGTCATTTTGTTTTTTTCTTAATTTCCCCTTTTTTCCCTTTTTTTGTTTGTTTCTTTGTTTTCTTCTTTTTTTTTCTTTAATATGTCTTTTTTTCTTTTTCTTTTTTTATTATAGGAAATGAAACGAAAATCGTAATTATTGAAAGGCACAGGATCACTAACTATTAACTCATAACCGAATACATATATGTATACACGACCCAAACAAGCGGGAACAAAAGCAAATGCTCAACATCATCAATCCCTCCACAAATCAACATACCAAAGCCACCTTAAAGTCAATTATCCCCAAAACCACCCCTATGAAGTGATACTCCATAGACATGACTTAAAGGTGGAAATATGTGTTTGGCCAAGAGCTAATATGAAGGGATCAGAACAAAAATGAATATAAGCTCAAAGGGGCTAACAAAAGGGAAAAACATATAACACAAGGGTAGGCTATTTGGCTACGTGGCTAAAATAAATGCAGAAAGAAATGTCTCCATCATATCATCAACTATGCATATGCTAATGTGGTTTTGAACAAGAATCTAGGCAAGTTCTAGAGATGCAAAATGAAAGAATCACATACATGAAAGAAACATGAGACTAAATATAATGAATTTATCCAAATAAGGCTCAAAATCTCACAGGATATCTACCATAGTCTCAATTAAGCTCATAAAACGACTCCTATGTACAAACACTAGTGTCAAAGACTCCAAGGGATAAAATAGTTCTCAATCAAGACAAGGGTCAAAATAAGAAATATTTACAAAACCTTCACAAACCTTAGCACCAAAAAGGATTACACATCAAAAACTACTCAAACTTGTGAAAGTTATTTTGCCTAACAAACATATCATTGGAGGTTATCTCAAATCAATCCTCACCATCTCTATATGCAAATCTAAAATGCAAATCTAAAAATTAACCAAATGCAAAACACTAATACAAACCAAAAGGAAACCTAAAGCTATATGCTCTAACATGTAAGCAAACTAATAACCAAAATAGAATACACAGAAACTACCCTTCCCCCATGCTTAGATAAAGCATTATTATTCAAAGTAAAGAAAGTAAAAGAAGTGAAATCAAAACAAAATATAATGATTTTACCAGGTCAGGTGCAGAGTACACCTAAATTATGCGGCCTCGAAATAACTGGGGTTCATAGAGCATCATCCACTCCATTACGATGTCAAGACTCGGTCCTTTAAATTAGACTCCATTAAAGCATGCAGGAGCTTATCAAACTCCTGAAACCACAATTCAGAAAATAAAAGGTAAGAGGCAATAACTAAAATCGTTCCAAAGACATTAACCATCCTCTTAACCTTATCAAAACTCATAGAAAAATCATAGGAATGATTAAAGAATGTAGTCCATGTGATTTTCCTAACTAGGTAAGTCCTCTAGGCTTACACAATAAGGATCTATGGAGGGATCATACCCTCTAAAGTAACCTAGGCACACATAATCATGAACATTCCCACCAGGCATACTAAATACATTATCCTCATAGCCCAAATCAACATTAACATCACAAATCATAGGATTATCATTGGGCACATATAAAGAATACTCGGGGGAAATAGAGGGTTGTGAACACTTAGAGGAAACATGAGAATGATCAAGCAGATTGGGGATTGTTGATTTAGAGAGTACACAACCACAAGAGGGGGGTGAATTGTGGTGTCCGATTTTCGCAAGTTGCTGATAAACAGTCTTAGACCCTATTCGCACAGGTTGTTTCTGAGATAAGCAGCAGAGAAAATCCAACAAAATTGAATGCGGAAATAATGGACACAGGATTTTTACGTGGAAAACACCTCTAGCCCAACTGAGGTTAAAAACCACGACCTACCTCGTGTAGGATTTAAACACTTCACTAAACGGGCTAATCACGTTACAATAGTAACACACCTTGTTACAAATTGCAACCCACGTAACCTGTCTTCCCTAAGACAAGTTACCCCACGTCCAAAATCCCCTTGATTTGGATACACACTCTACTCACTTTTGTGAAAGAAGAGTATAAAGAAAAAACACCCTATTACAATGCTTCTCAACTAAGCTAATATAGGGTACAATGAAATCCTAGTATGCCAACTTTGAAAGCTCAAATAACTCACTCACAAGGCTCGGTTTTCTTTTCAAACATTTAAGCTCATGAACTCAGAATTTTTTCTCTTTGAAAACCGATGTCTCCAAGGTTGTAAGAAGCCGCCTTTTATAGTGCTTGGAAAACAATTCATCAAATTTTTGGAAACTAAAAAGATCTGAAAAATATAGAATCCTTTACACACAAGGGATGGAAAACCTATTTCTGAAATTTTTGAAAATTAAAATCCTAGAGAAAATAGAATCCCTTAGTTACAAGGGGTAAGGTGACATGAGCTAAAAATACTTCCTAAACCGTGTATAAGGCGGTGCTCTTCAGCAGCAGCTAGCCCATGTTTTTCTCAACAACCTTATCCACTTGCAAAAAATTAGATATTCTTTTTATTCAAAAAGATTTTGCAAATCTCTTAAGATTTTTGATAACCGTTTTTAGGGTAAAGAATAAGATACTCCATAGAAAAATCTTTCTTGCAAATCTTTGAAGAAAGCTGCTCAAAATAAAATCGTGCAAAGCAGTTTTTCGCAGCTTATTCTGGAAACACCCTGACCGCCCTGTTTCCAGGATTGTTCTAAAGGGTGATCTGAAATATTTACCAAAAGAAAACAAAACCGTTTCAAGTAAGTGGTAAGTTAAGACTTTCTAATTGGCATATTAACAAGAGTCTAAAAATATAAAACCAAATCAATCAAGACATCTTGTTGTAACCACTAGTCATCTTGTAGAAAGACGAATCTGCTGCAAACACTTCACAGAACCTGTTCCTTATCTGCTGCGAACACTTCACAGGACCTGTTCCTTACGGCTGCACTTACATCCTATGCTTCAAACACTTCACAGGACATGTTTCAAACACCTTACAGAGCCTGTTCCTCATGGTTTTTCTTACATCGCTGACTTGAGTACCTGTTCTTGATAAATCATTAGTCAAGCAGTTTTAATATATTGAAGAACAGCAGTAAGACCCTGTTGGTAAAGCCTGTTTGGAACAACAACAACTACAACACTTGGATTTGTTATCATCAAAACCTTATACATTTTAACAAATTCTCCCTTTTTGATGATGGCAAACCAAGTGACCATATTGACTTTCAAGGACAATTGAAGTAATTAGTGCCAATTATTTATAGGACCGACAATTCACATGAAGCAGTTAGTATCCAAAAAGTATAAGAAATGTAACTCGTCCATAGCAAAACTAAAACAATATTGGTCAACCTATCTTCCCTCTTTTGGCATCATTAAAAAGTAGGGGTGAATAGTCAAACATAGGGTGTTTGCTATCACCACCACTTGGGTAATGGAGGAAAGTCAACAGGCGATGCACTCAAGTGTGTTGGTACGGTAATGAGATTGGCCATCCTAGTCACACACAAGCAACTCACAACAGAAAGCAAGCAAGGCAAAGCCAATTAAAAAACAAGATAACCTGTCATTCACCAAACGAGTGCAACAGAAGGTACAAACTAGCAAGAGAAGTGAGAAGTGAGAACAGGCTATGAGGACAACAGATGGGGGGTGATTAGAGAGCAGGAGGGGAAAATTTTGCTGAGAGGGAAGAGAGAAGGGCGAGGATATCTTCATGGCATTTTGCATTGAGAGCCTTTTCCTCGTCCAGGGCAGCCTTTACCGCAGTAAGCTCAGCACTGAGTCGAGAGTTTTCTTCCAAAGCAGCCTCAAGCTTGGTTGAGGAACTGCCAGGAACAGGAGGACGGGGTGTTCTGGTCCCCTGTTCTGAGGCAGACCCCTCAATCAAAGCATACCCACACCCCATAAGGGTGTTACTCCCGATCTCATCAATGAACTGAGCACCCACCTTCTTCTGCAGAGTCACCCCAAAGTGCTCAAACACACTAGTCAGGAGGAAGCCGTACCACAGGTCATGTTCCCTGGAGGTGTTTGCAATTCTTGCGATGTGGCGAATCATGATGGCAGGAAGGTTGATTTGCTCTTCCTTGTCCATCAGATCCATCAAACATTGATCCATGACATCAGCAAGATTGCGACCCTGGCCCCTGGGGATGACATTCTTGATGATAAACCAGAATATCAATTGATGGAGCGATGTCATGTCCCCTTTCTTCACGGACTTGGGTGTTTGGAGGCTTGATTGCTGGCTAAATTTTTGGGCGAGCTCCAGCAGCCTGGCTGTCCCGAGAATAGTCTTGTCTTCTCTCACATATATATCAAAGCCCGTGGAGGGAATCCCCAGAATTTCCCCTAATATCTTCGCATCAAAGCGAAGCTGCTTCCCATTAACAATACTTGTCACCACTCCATCGGTGACAGTGCAGTTGGCATAGAACTCTGCCAATTCATGTACAGAACACCCCAGTTGGGTGTTTGTAAACAGCTCATATCACCCCTGTGCATGCAGCTTGTGCAGAAACACCCCTAGACCCTATTCCTCAAAATATTTTACCTTGATAATGTTGCCCCTGACTACCCGTCTCTGAAGCAGTTGGGTCAATTTGGCCGAGATTGCGGACGGGGTAGACTTCTTGGCTCTTTTAGGTTGAGGCTCATAGGAGGGTCTTGGGTGGAGGCGTGTTTAAGAGAGGCTTTTCTCTTGGGAGTTTTGAGGGGTGATGGTTTGGAGGGTAAAATGGAGGTCGATTTTGGTGCGGGCAGAGGCTTATCCTCTGAGGACTCTGAGAACACGGGAGTGCCCTGTTTGAAGGCGGTGTTCTCAGTGTCGCTATCTGATAAAGGCTCAGAGGAGGAATCAATCTCCTCTACAATAGGGGCTGACTGTTTAGCAGGACGAGGAGTGGAGTGAAAAGCTATTCGGGCTGATTTTCTTATGGGTCTGTTTGTGGGTTTGGCCGAAGAGGGGATTTGTGGTTTTGGTTTGACAGGGGGTTCACTTTTTGAGGGCTCTTCAGTCTGGCCGCTTTTAGGCCTTGATGGTGGTTGTGTTCTTGGCATTCTAATACTCCTAGCCACAATTTTGTATCGTTTACGTTTCTCACCGGTTGGTGGTACCGGTGTGGCTTGTTCAGACTTCACAGGAGACTCCTCCATTTGATCACTACTTCCCCCTTCTTCTTTTGACAAATCCTCCCCTAGGTCATCCCTAAAAACCTCAGGCCCTGTTTCTGGCCCTGTTTCCTGCTCTGGAAACAGCCCAAGCGAACTGATGTCATCTAGTCCATGATCGAACAGAAAGATTTCATCTAAAGGCCCAATTTCTCTTTCAGATCCCCTAATAGGTTCTTGGGGTTTACATGCCCCCGTTTCTCCAAACACAATCAATTCCCACCTAAATTTGTAAGGGATGTCTTTCAATTTCAGATTCACTGTTCTAAGGTCGATGCTTTTCAAAAACCTAAAAGGTTTATAGACAATGGGTCGAGAAGGTTCAATAGTTTTACCTTCCATGAGGGTCGTCAGAAATTGTGTAGGCGCAAACAGGGTTGTGGCTGTTTGCAAGGCTGTGCCTTGTGTCTGGTTGCCCTGAGTCAAGGTCGAGGAGCTCTCGGAGCTAATGGGAGACGTCATTGTTCAGATGAAGGAGAGAGATTAGGGTTTCTTGAACAGAGTTTCAGAGCAAGAGAGTTTCGGTGGAGGTGAGAGATTGAGCAAGAGAGCTTTAAAGAGAGAGAGAGACATGCGAAATCTTTAAAAGATTTTGCCCGTTTTGCAACGGGCTTTTGCATTTATTTAGGCCGCGCACGCCTCGGGAATAGGTTAGCAATTTTCAATTTATTGCACACATTTGACAAACAAGAGGCGTACCTGTTTCTGATGCTTGTTCTTGAGGTTACTTGCTCGGTAACATTGGACAATAAGGGCAATCTCATTAGACCTCAACGAGTGTCAGCAAGTTGCAAACCTCACATATGCTAAACACAGCACAGAAGTTGATTGCAAACAAAAATTTAACATATTGTGCCCGTAACTTTTAAAGTTTGCAAACAGGGAGAGAGAACAGGTTGGTCAGGTTGTTCTAATTAAGCCTAGTTCGAGTCTATTCCTTTCAAATTGTTCTCTACCCAATGCTTTTGTGAATATATCAGCAATTTGATTTTCAGTGGCACAAAAATTCATTGAGATCACTCCTTTTTCAACATTGTCTCTTAGAAAATGATGATGAATGTCAATATGTTTTGTTCTTTTGTGTTGACATGGATTTTTAGCAATGTTAATTGCACTTGTATTGTCACAATAAATGGGAATGCATCCTATGTCAACACAAAAGTCCTTGAGTTGTTGCCTTATCCATAATAATTGAGCACAACAAGATGCAGCTGCCACATACTCAGCTTCTGCTGTGGACAAGGCAACAGAGAGTTGTTTCTTGGTTGCCCAAGATACCAAACAAGGTCCAAGAAAGTGAGCCATACCTGAGGTGCTTTTTCTATCAACCAAGAAACCTACATAATCAGCATCACTATACCCAACAAGATCAAAGTTGCAACCTTTAGGGTACCATAAGGCTAGATCAGGTGTATGTCTTAAGTACCTAAAAATCCTTTTAACAGCCTTTAGATGAGTTTCTTTAGGGTTTGACTGAAAACGTGCACATAGACCAACACTAAAAACAATGTCAGGTCTACTAGCAGTTAGATATAAGAGTGACCCTATCATGCCCCTATAGGATTTCTCCTATACTGAGGGACTACCATCATCCATTACTAACTTGGTTGAGGGAGAGATGGGAGTATCAATGGGCTTGGCCGACTCCATCTTGAAACGCTTAAGTAACTCTCTGATATACTTTTGTTGATGGATCATGGTGTCGTTTGAAGTTTGCTTGATTTGCAAGCCTAGAAAGAAATTAAGCTCACCCATCATGCTCATTTCAAACTCACTCCTCATCATTTTTGAAAATTCATTGCACAAATCATGATGAGTTGCACCAAATATGATGTCATCGACATATACTTGGACAATCAACAAATGTTCCCCCTTAGATTTTAGAAACAAGGTATTGTCTACCTTGCCTCTTGTAAAACCATTTTCTAATAAAAAGCTTGACAACCGCTCATACCAAGCTCTAGGGGCTTGTTTTAAACCATAAAGTGTTTTGTCAAGTTTGAAAACATAGTTAGGAAATTCATTACTTTCAAAACCAGGGGGTTGTTTGACATACACTTCTTCTTTGAGGTATCCATTTAGAAATGCACTTTTGACATCCATTTGATACAACTTGATCTCCATATGGGCTGCAAATGCTATCAAGATTCAAATAGCCTCCATCCTTGCAACAGGTGCAGAGGTTTCTTCATAATCAATTCCCTCTTCTTGGTTGTAGCCTTGAACCACCAGCCGGGCCTTGTTTCTAGTGATTGTTCCGCACTCATCTAGCTTGTTACGGAACACCCACTTGGTTCCAATGATTGTTCTATCCTCTGGCTGTGGCACAAGGTGCCATACCTTGTTCCTTCCGAACTGATAGAGTTCTTCTTGCATGGCTGTGACCCAATCTGAATCTGCAAGGGCTTCATTAATATTCTTAGGCTAAATTTTTGAGAGAAAAGCATAGAAAGCATAGAAATTTTTAAGCCTAGATCTAGTTTGAACTCCTGCATTAATATCAGTTAAAATTTGATCAAGAGGGTGTGAACTTTGGTATTTCCATGATCGTGGTGAATGTGGGTTCACAGACTCGCTTTCCGTCCTAGCTGGAATACTCGGTGAAACAAGTTTAGGACCTGTTTCTAAGCCTGTTTGGGAGCTTGTTCCTGAAATTATCTCAGAAGGGTTTGGCTGATGTTGTCCCGAACAGGGTTCCACCCTGTTTTCCCCTTTTTGGTTCACACCTTGCTTACCTTCCTGAAGAACAGCTTCGGGCCTTGCTCCCTCTGATTGATCCTTACCTTGTTCACCTTGAAGCAGTACGTCTTTTCTAACAAGACCTAGTTCGAAGTCTTCTTCCTGTGCATCATTCTCGCTTAGAGAGTTAGTTTCATCAAAAAGCACATGCACACTTTCCTCAACACACAAGGTTCTCTTATTAAACACTTTGTATGCCTTACTATATGAGGAGTAACCAAGGAATATTGCTTCATCACTCCTTGGATCGAATTTCCCTAAGGCATCTTTTCCATTATTATGCACATAACATTTACAACCAAAAACTCTCAAATGCATAATATTAGGTTTTCTTCCCTTGAAAAGTTCATAAGGAGTTTTGTTAAGAATAGGTCTGATCATGCATCTATTTATAATGTAACATGATGTATTCAAAACTTCAGCCCAAAAGTTTCTAGGAAGACCACTAACAACAAGCATTGTTCTAGTCATGTCCTCTAGAGTGCGATTTTTGCGTTCTACCACCCCGTTCTGTTGGGGTGTTCTTGGAGCTGAAAAATTATGATCAACACCATGCTCATTACAATAATTAGTGAAGCTTGAATTTTCAAATTTTGTCCCATGGTCAGACCTTAAGCATACCAAGGAATGTCCTACTCTCTTTTCAATTTTTTTAATGAAAGCAAGAAATTTTTCAAAGGTTTCATCTTTAGAAGCCAAAAACAAAGTCCAAGTGAAACGAGAGTGCTCATCCACTATCATAAGCACATACCTCTTGCCACCTCGGCTCATGATCCTCATTGGACCACATAGATCCATATGTATCAATTCAAGAGGTCGAGTAGTGCTTACACATTTTTTAGATTTAAATGAATTTTTGACTTGTTTGCCTTTGGCACATGCATCACATACCTTGTCATCATTGAATTTGATGGAAGGTAAACCTACCACTAAGTCTTTGGTTACAAGTTTGTTCAAAAGTGAGTGGCTTACATGACCTAGCCTTTTGTGCCAAAGCATAACATCATCATTTAGGGCACTCAAACAAGTCAAATCATTTTGAGGAAGAGTGGAGATACACACTTTATAAACATTCTTGTGTCGCTTCCCCCTCAACACAACATCTCCTGTGTTCATATTCACAACCAAGCAATGTGTTGGTGAGAACACTACTAGGTTGTCTTTGTCGCACAGTTGGGACACACTTAGCAAGTTGTGTTTTAATCCATCCACAAAATAAACATTGTCAATTGAATGGGAGAGTGACTCACCTATCTTACCTATGCCGACAATTGTCCCGGATTTGCCGTTTCCAAATGCCACACTCCCACCTTCTGAAGCTGTAAGTGAGAGAAAATTGGATCTTTCACCAGTCATATGCCTCGAACACCCACTGTCAACATACCACAACTGCCTGTTCCCTAGACTGTTTCCTGCACTTTTTGCTGGGTTGTTTGCGGGGTTGTTCTCTCTCACTTCAGCCTGCAAAACAAATCAAGGGTTAGTTTTGGGAACCCAGATCCACTTAGGTCCCATTCCTTTAGAGGTACAAATCTCATCTTTCCTAACCGATATTTGTTTTATATACACTGAGTTCCTTTTAATGGCATGCTTTCTTGTAGGACAAGCATATCGATAATGCCCCGTTTTACCACAATGAAAGCAAACAATATTTTCAGGTAATCCCACATATTTTTTATTCACTGGGTAGGTCATCTTAGGCACAAAACCTAGTCCTCTTCTATTTCGACTATGATGAGTGTTTAACCATTCAAACGCCCTTGAGAACCTGTTCCAGAGCTTGTTTGTGGCAAGGTCTGATTCCAAGTGTTTTATTTTCTCAAGCAAGTTTTTATTTTCTTCCAGCAAAGACTCGACCTTACCTTTTAAGTCAAGCGATTCTTTTTCTAGCTCAGTCAGTTTAGTGGAACAAGTCTCTTCTTTCATGAGTAGAGTTTCTTTAAGCACATTGATGTTTTCATGCAAGCCAAGAGTCTCTTTGTCAACTTCAAGTTTTTCCAATTTAAGGGTTTCATTTTCAAGTTCTAGATCTCGAACATCCCTTTTTAATTCAGCACATATATCCATTATAGTGTACACTAATTCCTCAAGAGTTGATTTATTTAGACCCCGTACCTTGTTCTTGAGTTGAGTTAGACTGTCTGTTGATCCATCATCTGAATCAGTGTCACTTCTTGCCATGAGTGCTACATCAGCTTCCCCAGCTTTAGACCCTTCCTCATCCTCGCTTGAATCTCCCCAGGCCGCGAGCATAGCTTTTGAGAACCTTTTCGCTGAGCTGCTTACACCCTGTTTTCTCCCCTGTTTTCTAGGGTGTTCGGGTTCTTGTTCTTCCTTGTGCAGTGGGCAGTTTCTCACAATGTGGTCCAGTTTGCCACACTTGAAACACCCGGAGAACTGTTCCCGAGAGGTGTTTCTGCCCTTGCCAAAGTCCTTCCTTTTGCTGTTTTCTTTAACTTTCTTGAAGAACTTCTTAAATTTTTGAGTTATCATGGCAATCTCCTCCTCATCAGAATCAGAATCATCTTCTAAGGCCTTCAGAGCAAGACCTCGATCTCTCTTTGTCTCATCTTTTTGCTGAGAATTTTTTCTAAGTTCATACATTTGGAGATTTCCAATCAGCTCATCTAGGGTGATCTTGTTCATGTCCTTAGCTTCTTGGATGGCCGTGACTTTCGCTTCCCAAGAATGAGGTAAAATTCTTAGGATTTTCCTCACCAATTCTTCGGTGGTGAAGGATTTTCCCAGGGATTTCAACTCATTCGTTATGTGAGTGAAGCGAGTGTACATGTCCATCACACTTTCACGATCACCCATCTCAAACAGCTCATATTTTCTCATAAGCAATTTAATACGGGATTGCTTTACCTGATTGGTTCCTTCATGAGCTATTTGCAAAGCATCCCAGATCTCCTTGGCCGACTCACATTCAGATATGCGAGTATATTCATCAGGACCAAGGCCGAAATATAGTAGTTTCTTGGCTTTGGCATTCTTCTCCATCATTTTGTAATCTTCATAATTGAATTCTCTAGGCTCCTTGGGGATTGACTTTCCACCTTCAGTTATTTTCTTAGGGATGAGTGGTCCATTCTTGATGAGCATCCATAACTCATAGTCCTCGGCTTGGATGTAATTTTCCATCCTATTCTTCCACCAACCATAGTGTTGGCCATTGAAGTATGGTGGTCGAGTTATGGATTGCCCCTCAAGCATGCCGTGTGGTGTACTCATGTTTAGGATCTCTCAAGATGTTAATCTTTTCAAAGGAGAACTTGCTCTGATACCACTTGTTGATTTAGAGAGTACACAACCACAAGAGGGGGGTGAATTGTGGTGTCCGATTTTCGCAAGTTGCTGACAAACAGTCTTAGACCCTATTTGCACAGGTTGTTTCTGAGATAAGCAGAAGCGAAAATCCAACAAAATTGATGCGGAAATAATGGACACAGGATTTTTACGTGGAAAACACCTCTAGCCCAACTGAGGTTAAAAACCACGACCTGCCTCGTGTAGGATTTAAACACTTCACTAAAACGGGCTAATCACGCTACAATAGTAACACACCTTATTACAAATTGCAACCCACGTAACCGTCTTCCCTAAGACAAGTTACCCCATGTCCAAAATCCCCTTGATTTGGACACACACTCTACTCACTTTTGTGAAAGAAGAGTATAAAGAAAAAAATACCCTATTACAATGCTTCTCAACTAAGCTAATATAGGGTACAATGAAATCCTAGTATGCCAACTTTGAAAGCTCAAATAACTCACTCACAAGGCTCGGTTTTCTTTTCAAACGTTTAAGCTCATGAACTCAGAATTTTTTCTCTTTGAAAACCGATGTCTCCAAGGTTGTAAGAAGCCGCCTTTTGTAGTGCTTGGAAAACAATTCATCAAATTTTTGGAAACTAAAAAGATCTGAAAAATATAGAATCCTTTACCCACAAGGGATGGAAAAACTATTTCTGAAATTTTTGGAAACTAAAATCCCAGAGAAAATAGAATCCTTTAGCTACAAGGGGTAAGGTGACATGAGCTGAAAATACTTCCTAAACCGTGTATAAGGCGGTGCTCTTCAGCAGCAGCTAGCCCATGTTTTTCTCAACAACCTTATCCACTTGCCAAAAATTGGATATTCTTTTTATTCAAAAAGATTTTGCAAATCTCTTAAGATTTTTGATAACCGTTTTTAGGGTAAAGAATAAGATACTCCATAGAAAAATCTTTCTTGCAAATCTTTGAAGAAGCTGCTCAAAATAAAATCGTGCAAAGCAGTTTTTCGCAGCTTATTCTGGAAACACCCTGACCGCCCTGTTTCCAGGATTGTTCTAAAGGGTGATCCGAAATATTTACCAAAAGAAAAAAAAGCCGTTTCAAGTAAGTGGTAAGTTAAGACTTTCTAATTGGCATATTAACAAGAGTCTAAAAATATAAAACCAAATCACATCAAGACATCTTGTTGTAACCACTAGTTATCTTGTAGAAAGACGAATCTGCTGCAAATACTTCACAGAACCTGTTCCTTTCTGCTGCGAACACTTCACAGGACCTGTTCCTTACGGCTGCACTTACATCCTATGTTTCAAACACTTCACAGGACATGTTTCAAACACCTTACAGAGCCTGTTCCTCATGGTTTTTCTTACATCGCTGACTTGAGTACCTGTTTTTGATAAACCATTAGTCAAGCAGTTTTAATATATTGAAGAACAGCAGTAAGACCCTATTAGTAAAGCCTGTTTGGAACAACAACAACTACAACACTTGGATTTGTTATCATTAAAACCTTATACATTCTAATAGGGATAACACTATCATCAAAACCAAGGTTACGAGACTCCTCATGCATAAACACATCACGCGACCCCTCCAAAGGAATCTTATCTACATTATTCATCTCATCTAAAATATCTTCAGACTTAAAACATGCATCAGCAACATCAAACCCAGCAACTACCCTAAAAGGCTCACCCACCTCGAGCCACGTGGCACTGAGCTAAAGGGAAGGACGAATCAGGTAAGGTCAGGACAACACCAGTATTGTCCCAGGGTGATACAAAGTCAAACTAATCATAGCGTGCATAAAAAGGACACGAACTAGTATCATGATCAGAAGTTACATAAATCACACCAAAAAGGGGAATGATAAGATTTATAACAGAATGCGCAAGGATCAGGAAATGAATATTTAGAAATAATAGTAGTATTCTCAAATTCAAATGAATTCCAAGTAATCCACTCAAGCAAATACTATCCATCATCAATAGTTTTGCCATGAAAGCCCCAATACTTTAAAAGAGTTCGAGTTTCATTATTGACACCCTCATCAACAATGTCCAAACTTTTTCATTTACCAACACAATAACCACATTGAGCAAGAAAGACATTCAAACGCTTAAAATACCTCCAAAATAATTCGTGCTCGAATTAGAGAAATGGAAAATTACCATTGTTGTTTCTTTTTTTTTTTGTTAGGTTAATTTTTAAAATTTTTTTTTGTTCTTTTCAAAGAAAAACAAAATACTTAGTCAAACCTATTGACATAAGCTCAATATTCGATACTAGTCCATGGCAACAGCGCCAAAAATTTGATATAGCCACAAGCGCAAGGTGGCATTGCGGCAATCAACGTCGATCCCGCAGATACTGGGTTGATCCATTGAGTTATATCCCGTCAAGATATGCTAAGCGAATCCAAATTCTGATGGTTTTAAATTAACAATCTCTAATACACTAATTCTAAATCAACTAAGGAAAAATGTCTAGGAATTCATATAGTTATGAAAGGTGATTGGATCAAAATGATAAACATGTGATTTCTCTCATCGGTTGATTTTGAGGAATTACAATCTATCCAGAAATTTGATATATTCTTCCGAAATCAACTAAATTTGCCTAAACTAAGCAAAAGTCATTCTCTCAAACTGATTTGCCTTAATTCAAGTTAAATGTCTTTGATTACTCGCTAGTCCTCCTAACATGTAAATCACTCTTTCGAGACAAAGTTATGTTAAGTCTAATCAAGCAGCCCAATAATTAAATATCACCTTTTAGTTTTTCACTCGATTGTTTCAAGTGTGCACGTAAATTTTGGCCAAAAAAATCCACTCACAACATGAATAACACTTGATAGAATGAAATTAAACCAAGCATGATAATAAGCACAATTTTATAAATTAAAACATGATCCAACTATACTTTTATAAACTATGAAATCCCTAGAAAAAAGTAAAGTACTCACACATGATCAAAGATTAAACAACTAACTACTCTAAAATGTAGATCTAAAGAGGAAAGAGAAGAGAAGAGAGAAGAATTGCTCAGCCAAAACTTATGCTTGAATCGTTATGCAAACCCAAGATGAAATCCTTGCACGTCTTCACTTCAACTCTCCCTCTCCCTCTCTCTCTCTCTCTCTCTCTCTCTCTCTCTCTCGTCTAATCTAGATAATCTATATCCTAACTAATGGAATATGGAGGAGAATGGAATGGATGGGTTGTGTTTTTGCTACTAAGGGATGCCCTATTTATAGAAAAACTCCTTTTTAGCCACACACTGAGGAAAAACGAACAGGCTCGCTGTGACATGCTCACCACGGTCCGTGGCCTCTACCACAGGCTGACCGTGGTGCTAGCTGGAACTCAATTCTTCTGTTCTTCTTTCTTGCCATGGGCATGGCAACTCAGGGACATCTATAGTGAGTCAAAATATACTCATCTAGGGTCAAATGTTGGGTAAAAAGCCCTAAAATCTTGCAAAATACATCAAACAACTACACTCAAGCATAAATTGAGAATAAGAATATAAATGATAACATTAAGCTCATATATTCCTTAAAAATGTATCAAAATGACCCTAAAATGATATATACTATAAGCACTTATCAGTTGGAGGAACTGAAATAGTCTTATTCAATATCTAGGTTTGAATTGTAAGTCTATTTTATATATTAGGTTGAAATTATGAAATACAGGAGAGAGAACAGATAAGAAATATCATTAACGTAGAAGGACAACACGGACACGGGACCTAGATTGTAAAATTTGTTAGGCTTTTCCTTTTTTTCTCCTAGGTTATGATAGGAGAAAATGGATCTAGAAAGTAAAGAAAGTATAGATTATGCTAATTACTAGGGGGCTAATTTCTAAGAAAACATAAAATCGGTAGAGATGAACAATAGAGAAGGATTGAAATAACTTTTTCCTAGACCTGAGAGAGGAATCCATCATTACCCCCAGAATGAAAGATTTCAATGAGAACAACAGACATTAATTTCAAAGATTAAGAGACCAATTTCTCAAAAATAAAGTAGGAAATGTAAACATCTATATGTTTTCTTCAAAGTTCTTCTTTTTTTAAGGAAAAACTAAACCCAAAAATATAGTCTCGGATCTAGGAAAAAGGAAGAAAAGGTGAGGAAACAATAGTGAAGTGTTGAAATTTTTCTGAAAATTGGGGCTAATAAGGGATTTTGAGAAATGGGTTTTGGGTTAATTAAATATCTAGGGTGGCTTGGAATCTTGATTCACGAAACAAAGCTCAAGTTTCCATGAAACAAAGGGCTTTTCATAAAAAACAAAGTTGAAAACAAAAACAGAGCAATAGAACCTAAGGGCACTCTTAAGAAAGATCTAAACCCAATTAAATTGGGGTGGAAATTAATGAATAAATGAGAAAACGAAGGAGAAAAGGATTTTCTTATTTCAAAAATGTTATGTGGGTTGTTATGGGCTAGTAATTTTAATAGTAGCATATGATGGCAGAGAAAAAGTATGAATTGTCTTTAATGCTAATCCCTTCGTAGAAAGACATTAGGGGACATGAAACTTTAGTCCAACTTTGATTTTGTGTTCATTCAATGGTGCTACAAGTGTTGATCGCTGGTGCGGTTCAAGTGCAACTTATTTTTGCTGGAAACGTAGCAATTTTTATTATTTTCGATCATTATAGATAATTATTTGTGGATGCTTTAGTATATGTTTCTAGAATAACAAGACAAGGAATTTCTAACGTTTTAAGTGGGTGAGTAAAGTTACAGTACTATTAGTTGTTCTAACTTTTATTACTTATGGTAAAGCAAGTTCATATGCATTATCAATATCTCTCCGTCTCTCTTTTTCTATGTACTATAATCAATATAAGTGATTTGGAGTGTTTATTTGCTGTGTTAGTTCTCCATTCTCTCAGTTATATATCTCACTAAGCATGCCTTACTACTCACTAGAATTTATTAAAATTTTAAAATTGTTATCAGGTTCAGGTGGTGTTTTCCTTTATTTGTTCAATCTCTACTGCTTTATGTCCTTATACTTCATTATCCTCTTTACCAAGAGATGAACTTTTTGATCCTATGCTAACATTCTAAACTGGTTGTGTTATTCTGGGAGGGTTGGTGGTGTATCAAATGGTGGTTGTTGTGCAACTGCTAGTAGGGGTGGAGGTGTCTCAACTATTGGGGGAGGTGTTACAATAGTTGGGATTTGACCATCATTCAATAGTTTAAACGTTAGAATGTTGTTGTCCCTTTGTTTTAATTTAGGGTTTTTCTATCTTGGACATTTGACTTTAGGGCTGCTGCTCATTTGTTTGTGCTTCACAAAAGCATTCTCCAATTCACTAATTGCCCCTAGAACTGCAACTTTATCCCACCATTCATCATCCTGGCTTAATGGTGGTTTGTCAGAGTGTCTGCTTTCTTGTCTTCTTCTATGGCAAGTGACTTTGAGATGTGAGCTTCATAATATGAAGAGAACATATTTATTGCTGCATTTCTTATTTTCTTCTGTACTTAATTGTTACGAAACTTTTTGGACTAGGAGTCCATGAAGGTTCTAAATTTTTTGAATGCATTTACCAAAGGCTTTGTTACTTCAATCGTTTCTTCCATACTCCTCTATGTTTAAATATCATTCAAGTATTGTATAATGTTAGATATACATTTAGGGTTTTCTTTGAATTAATGTAATTATAGAAAATCATACCTCAAACTCTGATGTTAGATCATTTTGTGAACGTATGCTTGGTTTTTCATGTTTTTCTGCCTGAATTTTTCTAACTTTCACAGTGTTCTCTACTTTGCTAATCTCTATTGTAGGCTCCACTCTGTCCTTCTAAAGTCCTTTTAGCATTGTGCTCTTGTCAAGTTCCTTAGCCTTTTTTTCCTCTTTCACTCTTCCCTTCACTTTTTGTATATCCAGACCTTGATTGTTGGGAATTGTGTCTCAACAATACACCTTGTGAGGAGAACTCTATCAAGATACAACATTTGAAAAGGGGTTTTTTATTCAAATCCAATGATATTTTAGTGTATGTTGTGTCAATAAAACATGTACTATTATTGATTATAACATATATGTTAAGTCAACAAAAAAATTCGCATTTAATTTCTTTGAAAAAAAAAGAAAAAAACCTTTGGCCTCTGTGAAAATAACTTTCTGCTCACTGAAATTAACTTTCTACTCATTAAAATGCAATTAAGCTCACTAAAATAGACTAAGATCCACCATAAATAACTTCTCTTTGTTTGTTGTTACAACTCCCTAGGAATGATGTTGCTTACTAAAAATATCCTTCTAGCTCATTAGAAGTGTTGTTTTGCACATAAAAAATGCTAATGTTTTGCTCTTTAAAAATGCGAATTTTGTGCTAGCTACAAATTCTTTTTAGCTCACTAGCATATTCCAAGACACATATGCATTAAGTTAACAAAAACATGGGCAATTAATGACTAAAAAGCTTTTGTCTCCTTAAAAATAACATTCTATCCACCAAAATTATCTTTCTACTAACGAAAAATGCATTTTTAGCTCACTAAAACAACCCAAGATCCACTACAATAACTCATGTTTATTTGTTGGTGCTACTCCCTGAAAATGTCAATCTAGCTGACTAAAATTGTTTTGCTAACTAAAAATGCTGATATTCTGCTCACTAAAAATGCTGATGTCGTGCTCACTAAAAATTCTTTTTAGCTCACAAATAGATACCAAGGCACACTACAAATAACTTTCTTTAGTTTGTTGTTATAGCTCCCCAAAAATGATTTTCAGTTGACTAAAAGTGTTTTTGAGTTCACTAAAATAGATATTCATCAATTTTAGTAGATATACTGATTAAAAAAAGGCAGCTTGTAGTAAAGAATAGAATAGAGTTATTAAAGTTTGAAACTATCTTTTTGACTGATTCACATGATCTATTAATGGTGTATTGATACCAATCAACTTTTGATATCTCTTCAACTTTTGATATCTCTTCAACATTTGTAACATTCTTTAGGAAATATAGTGCACAATGGATATTCTTTGACCCATTAAAGAAATAGGGCATCATGTATAAAATAAGTTTTCTTTTGAAGCTTTCCCTTCCATTAGTTTATTTCAGTATGTAATCTGGCATTTCGTTGAGCCGTGGTACCCTATCTTGAAGACTGCACTCTTTCCTCCATGCTAAAGTCACTACATTGTAGTTATTGTGTTTTGGCTTGTTGTTATAAAATTCTTCAACCTTCTACCAATAGGGACTGCCAATGTGAGAAGTACATCCATTGGTGTTATCTTTATGTTCTTGTCACTCGAAATGTATAGCATTAATAAGTAGAGGTTAAATTTATCCACGAGCCATTTGCATAGCTCCGTTGGTACTTGCAACTCCAAGAATCCTCTGAAATTGATATCTCATATTGCCTGTTTTTGTGCCTCATTGAATTTCTCTATAAGAAAAAAAAGATTCTAATATGGAAAATCTTCTTGTATTTTGTCTTTAATGCTTCAGGTTTCTACACAATTTAAACATCTAGAACAACCATGCTCTTATTTACTTCTTGTTTGGGAAATTTCTTTTGTTGATCAGTTTGCACAATTGAAAGTCATCCACACTTTGTAGCAATCGGACTTTCATTTACACTCTTTCTTTCTTTCTCAACTTTAGCTATACCATATTTTTTATATCTATCTTTGATTTGCTTTGTGTTAGGCTTTGATGCAACTTTTAGTTCCTTCATTCTTTTTAACTAGACTTCTTCGAAATTTGTTCCACCTTCATGTCCATCTAGAGGTCTTTTCAAGATAAGTCCTCTAAAGTGCAACATGTTTATTCTACACTCTCCTCAATAATGTATGTCACAGTTTTCTCTAAGCTGTCTTTAGAAATATTTTCTAGCACTGGTGTGCTAGTGCTCTTTATAGTTGGCTTACTGATTGATTGCACTCTTAGGGATCTTCTAGGTTGCATTCTTTACGTCCCTTGTTGTGGTTTTTATTTTATTCTGCTTTGATTGTCCATTCTATTGTAATTTTCGCAAGTGCACACTTTTATTGTTGTGACACTTACGGGTGTCGATCCTTATTGATGGATTATAAAATTAGATTATGACTGAGTTTCAACTAGTCATAAAATTGAAGCATTGTATTACACAAAATACTAAGACCAAGGTGGGATGGAAAGCCAAAATTTGAACCAAAAGCGTAAAAATTTAGAAGCCAAATCTAAAATCTTCATACAAAATTGAAAATCCACGGTTCAATTACATTAATTTTGAGAATTATAACACAATTTGAAACTGAAAATGAAAAAAAAACTGAACAAAACTAAAACTACTCACTAAAACAATGCTCCCCTTTTTCCTTCTGAATTAGTCTCAATCCTCCTTTATGTAGCCAAAAAAAGAACCCCTAAGATCTTTATTACTTCACTTAATTCCAAAACAAAGCGCTGAAACTGCCAAAGTGATGATGATGATGGAAAATACCTGCTGGTATTAGTGAACTAATGGTGATGATGAAATAGGAGAGAGAAATTAAAGGAGCATCGGTTATGGATGAACGAAGAAGATGCAGGGCACAGAGGGTTTTTTAGGCTTCTGACTGAATAGAGGAGCGAGAAGGACGAAGAAGGGAGGTATTGTGGTCACATGAGGCGTGCGTGAGTATTTAAGTGAAGAACAGGGCAGCAGGTTGGAAATAAATTGGCCATGGCTAGGCCGACTGTGAAGCGTGAAAGATAGGCCCAATGTGAGGTGAGAAGGAGAAGTAGCTAGGTTGGGGAGTGAATAGTCCTCGGGTGAGGAAGAGGAGGCCCACGAAAGGGACGAAAGGAAGAAAGAGAGAATAGGCCAGAGGAAGAAAGAGGAAGAGAGATGGGAAAAGAAGGAGTGGGCGGACCGGGCTTGTCTGTGCCGCGGATAGAAGGCCATGAGCTAGGAGCAGAATAGGCCCAAGGCTACTAGCTGGGCTCGTTCCTCTTTTTTTTCTTCTCTTTTTCTTGGTCCAATGCTTATTGTGATCTAGTCCCCTTTTGATTTGACTTTCTATATTTTTTAAAAACAATTTATTTATTCTTCAAATTTATCAAATTCCTGCAAAATAAACAAAAAAAATTCAAATCCTAGTTTAATAATTTACTTCAAGCAAATTTTAGATTACAGAAGGGTATAAAATAATATAATTTCAAGTTGAATAATACCCCCACACCTATATTTTGCTCCTAGAAAAAGAAAATAAAATTCTAACTCACTTTCGTATGAATTACGGTCACACTTAGCCCGTGCAATAAGCCCTTTAAAACCCTAGGTTCACCCTAGTAAATAAGGAATGTCTCATGATGGTTTGCAGAAGATACACTCACAAAATCTATAAAAACAAAAAAAAAAAAATTTTTTTTGGTTTTTTTTCCAAAGTATATACAACATCGGGGAAAAATATATACATATTTTAATCAACCATAGCACTTATGCAACCTAAGTATTAGATCACATATAAACACAATGTACATATGAAGAAATTCTCAGTTCCCATTGATGACATCTATACATAATCTTTCACCCCACTTAAGAATTATGTACAAGTTTCACTATCAGAACCTCACTTTAGGAACGCTCCTGCTCATGTGTCTAAGATATAACAAGGTTCACTCAATTCATCTTCCAATCATGCAACCTACCATAGGCTTGCTAAGATTCTTAATTCTCCATCACTAAGATGCAATATGCAAGACGAAAATCAAGAGAACTTTACATTGCTTGTGGCGGAGCTAAGGGCAAAGCGTTAGGAGAGTAACAATCAGTTTTGGAGAAGACAAAAGCCAAGTAGCTAATGAACAATCGAACACGTCCAACAGCTATAATGATCACAACTTCGCCCAAGACTAAATAAGAATAGACTCCACAAAAAGGGGCCACTAGAAATGAGTATATTTAATGACAACATTCATGCCAATCACAATTATTCACAACTCGTTTTGAAAATTTTGAGATTTTTTCTAACTTTTTTGTTTTCAATCTTTTCCTTGGAAACTTTTTTTTTATTTTGTTTTCTTGCCTTTTTCTTTTTTTTCATCAAGAACATGATTTACTGGCATGAACATAAATAACAACTCAATTTCCACAAGATGATAATGACACGTCCCATCATATGATCAAATCAACCACCAATTACAGAAATATCTAAAAGTTACCCAGCATATATTGAAGTGTCGCTCCACTAGTCTTAGCTTAGGTCGCTCCACTAGTCTTAGCTTAGGTATAGGAAATATGTTTAGGCCGAGGCTAAACGGAAGGGTTCACATCAAAACTAGTTAAGGCTTAAAGGGCTAGCAGATGATAAAACATTCAAATCAAGGTGACAATTTGGCTATGTGACTTTCAAAACAAATGAATGCCTCTAACATACTATCTGATGCACATGCTAAATGTGATGTTTGAGAGAGTCAAAGCAAGTTCTAGAGATTTAATCATGGAAGAGGCACACATTAAAGCAAATATGAGACTAAAAATGAAGAACTAGTCTATAATGCTCAAAATCGCATATGTTTATCCACCAAAGTCAAGCTTGCTATTGAAAAATAACAGGGTTAGGACTGTATAAAAACATAACACCTTGGACTAACTTCTATCATGCACACCACATCTATATACAACCTGAGACTAAAGTACAAGAGAACATAATCATTAGAATAGCACATGTATTCCCCATAGCAAAACAAAAATCTTATTGGAATTTTAAAAATATCTATTTTTTTTCATGCATTTGCCAGTCTCTTTTTCTTTTTTGAAATGTAGTTTCCCCACCTCCACACCTAAGTCAGACAATGTCCTTATTAAAAGTGAAAGGAAATATAAAACACAAAACAAAACTGAAAAAGAAAAAGAAAAACAAATATACAAAAAGAAAAACAAGACTCAGAAAGGAAAAAGGACACAACTCTAAAATTTTAAAAAAATTAAGCAATAAATGCATACAAAAGAAAATAAAATGAATGAGAAGAAAGAGAGGAATGATTATACCGGGTCAAGTGTTGAATTACACCTAAGCCATGTCCTCCTTAAAATCAAGGAATTTATAGAGTATTAGCCACTCCATATAAAACTGAAAATTGTATTCAAATAATAACACATTAGTGGGCGCAGTAGTGTATCAAATATGCTGGAACAATTCTCGATAAGATAAATGCAGTAGAAAGTAGAGAGTTGCGGCCAGCAAGAGTACATCCATAGTTGCAATGCAGCACAAAGAAGATGAAACCACCAGAGTGATGATAATGGTGGAAAATAACGATTGGTATTAATGAATTAATGGTGATGATTAAATAAGAGAGACATTTGAGCGTCGGTTATGGATGAACAAATAAGATGAACCAGCATAGAGGGTCTCTCGAGGTTTTAGGGGATCAAGGAGCGAGAAAGAAGAAGAAGGGGGGAGTTGTGGTCAAGTGAGGTGTGCGTGACTATTTATGTAGAGAAGGGGGAGTAGGCTAGAAATAAGTTGGGCAAGGCTGGGCCGAACGTGAAGCATGAAAGACAGGCCCAACATGAGGTGTGGAGGGGAAGCTGGGTTGGAAACGAATGGGTCTCGGGAAGGAAGAGGAGGTCCACGAAGGACGGGAAAGGAAGAAACAGAGAACAGGCCAAATTAAAGTAAGAAAGAGGGAGAGAGAATAGGCCAAATTAAAGGAGAGGGCAGACCGGGGGTGCTTGGGCCGCGGATGGAAGGGCACAGGTTGGGAACTAAATAGGCCCAAGGCTACTAGTTGGGCTCATTCTTTAGTTTTTTTTTTCCTTCCCTTTTTCTTGATCCTCTACTTGTTGTTATTCAGTCCCCCTTTGATTCAATTTTCTCTCTGTTTTAAAGGAATTTATTTAACCTTCAAATTTCTCGAATTCCTACAATATAAACAAAAAAATATTAAAATTCTAGTTTAATAATTTGTTTCAAGCAAATTTTAGACAATAAAAGGGTATAAAATAACATAATTTTAGATTGAACAATAATCCCACACCTATATATTTCGCTCATCCTCGAGTAAAATAAAACAAAACGTACTAGAAAATGAAAATAAAATCCTAACTCACTTTGATGGAAATCATGGTTGTACTTAGCTCGTGTAGCAAGTCCTTTAAACCCCTAGGTTACCCCTAGTGGACGAGAAAGGTCTCATAAAGCTTGCAGAAATATACCCATAAAAGCTACAAAAAGAAAAAGAAAATAAAAAATCCATCTGGTTCTTTTCAAAGCATATACAACATCGGGGAAAAAAAATACATATGTATTTCATCAACCACATTACTCAAGTAACGTAAATATTAGATCACATATAAACACAATGTACATATTAGAAAATTTTCAGTCCCCATTGATGACATCTATACACAATCTTTCACCCCACTTGAGAATTATGTACAAGCCCGACTAGCAAAACCTCGCTTTAGGAACACTCCCGCTCATGTGCTTAAAATATACCAAGGTGCACTCAATTCATCTTCCAATCATACAACCTACCATCAGCTTGCTAGGATTCTCAATTCTCCATCACTGAGATGCAATATGCAACATGACAATTTAGTGGACATTACATGGGTTGTAACGGAGCTAAGGGTAAAGGGTTATGAGAGTAACAATCAATTTGGGAAATGAGGAGCTAAAAGGCAAGTAGCTAATGAACAACTGAACACTTCCAACAACTATAATTACCACAACTTCTCCCACAACTAAACAAGAATACACCCTAAAAAATGGACCATTGGAAATGGGTATACAGAATGTCAACATTTATGCCAATCACACTAATTCACAACTCATTTTGAAATTTTTTAGAATTTTTCCAATTTTTTTTCAATATTTTTGCATGGAAAATTTTTTTATTTTGTTTTCTTGCCATTTTTCTTCTTTTTCATTAAGAACACGAGTGCATGGCACGTGCACAAATAACACAACTCAATCATCAAATGATGGCAATGATACATCCCACCATATGACCAAAATCAACCACCAATTACATAAACACCCAAAAGATGCCTAATATATATTGAAGTGTTGCTCCCCTAGTCTTAACTTAGGTATGGCAAATATCTTTAGGCCAAGGCTAAAATTAAGGGTTCATACCAAATGTAGTCAAGGCTCAAAGGGATAGCAAATAATAAAAAATTCAAATCAATGTGGTAATTTGGCTAGGTGCCTCACAAAACAAATGAATGCCTCCATCATACTGTCTAATGCACATGCTAAATGTGATTTTAAGAGAGTCAAGGCAAGTTCTAAAGATTTACTCATGGAGGCGACACATGATAGAAAATATGAGACTAAAAATGAGGAATTAGTCTATAAGGAACGAAATCTCACATGTTCACCCACCAAAGTCCGGCTTGCTATCGAGAAATGATGGGGTGAGGATTGCACAAAAACATCACACTTTGGACTAAGCTTTATCATGTACACCACATCTATGTGCAACCTAAGACTAAAGTATAGCACATGTGTTCCATATAACAACACAAAAATCTTTTTTGAATGTTTAAAATTTCTCTATCTTTTCTTATGCTTTTTTCGTTCTCTTTATTTTAAAATGCACTTTTCAAATCTCACATCTAAGTCAGACAATGTCCTCATAGGAAGTGGAAGGAAACATAAAACACAAAATAAAAATGAAAAAGAGAAACAAGTACACAAAAATAAAAACAAGACTCAAAACTCTAAAATTCAAAAACGAAAGAACAAAAAAAAGATCAACAAATATATACAAAAGAAAACAAAATAAAAAGAGAAGAAAGAAATGAACGATTATACTATGTCAGGTGTTGAATGACACCTAAGCTAACCCCTCCTTAAAATGGAGGAATTTATAGAGCATTAACCACTCCATACCAAACTGAAAATTGCTACTCAAATAATAATGCATTAGTGAGCACAGTAGCTTATCAAACATGCTAGAACAACTCTCGATAAGATAAATGCAGTAGAAATTAGAGGGTTGAAGCCAAAAAGAGCACATCCATAGCATCAATGCAACACAAGTAAGGGTCTGCTTCAACTTGTCAAATTATTGGTCCCACACATCAAACAGATGGATATGCTCAAAGTTAGCCAACAAATCGATCATCAGCCTAGAAATTTTGTCATCATGAACGAGCGGTCTAAGAAAATCAGCAGGTCCTAAGTCCACGAGTCTTTTAATATCAGTCTGCTTAAGAGTTGGGCCCAAATTAGCATCCATAGTTACAAAGTTCTCAGACTTTGAAAATTCAGACTTGGATTTCTTGCGGATAATGTCACTAATGATGGCGACAAAAGAAAAGGATTCATATTGAGCACAAAAACCCACATCTAGACCTTCATGGTCATCTAGCCCACATGAAAAAGATCTATATTCTATAGATAAAATGTCATCATCATATTCCAAAGTAGTGGGATTGTCTTCCTCCTCACACGACTTAGGTAAACAAATATCTTCTAACTCATCTATCTCATGATGCTCAAATTTAGATGTAATACTCATACCCAACCCACTAGGACTCTTAAATTCTTCACCATGCTTAAACTGACAAGTGTGATTAAAAGGAGTGGGTGGGTCAACAAAAACTGGGACATACATAGTAAGATCCTTTTGTGAGATAGGTTCAGGTGCAATGTCAGCAGATAGAGATGTAGGGTGGTCACTCTCTTATTCTAGGCTTGGGAAAGGTATAGCATCAGGCAAATTAGGCCTAGCAGGACAAGAGGGTTCAAAATCATCATGAAGACCAACTTCAAGTTTAAGAGATTCTAAACTAGAGTTGGACCTAGCATAAATCTCCTGCTGTGATTAAAATATTAAGAATATTAAACAATTCACCCTTTCATAGTCTCTATCATTTTATCAGTCAATTCATTTATTGTCTTGGCAAGACTTGCACATGTGTCATCAACATAATCATGATAAGGACAATTATAAAGATTATGATCATAAGACTCACATTAATCACACAAAACAGGAGGAACATGAGAGTAAGATGGGTCATATGAGTCCACCTAGTGATCCTGGGGGTGAGGATCAGAATCAAAAATATACTCATCGTTAGTAGGGTATCCTAAGTTCATTTAGCTTGCTCAAACTCATAAGTGTCCTAAGCTAACTTTTCAAAGAAATCTTATACCTCATCTTGAGTTCTAGAGAATAATCCTATTACACCCCTAGGACAGATAGACTCAATATAACCCTTGATTCAAGATTCAGACCCATGATGATGACCTGACAAATTTTTTCATTTTTGAAAACTTTAGCTCAATTGAACACAATTAAGTCTCGATAGATAACTCCAGAAAGCTTCATACTCAAATTATAGCAAATTAAAAACTAGAATTCTTGAAATATTGTTTTTAGTTTTAAGATTTTTCTAATGTTTTTGGATTTTCAATTCCCATTTTTTAGGGGGTTTTTTAAGGAGAAAAATGACTCTATGACACTAATTATAAGCTAATGGCTAAAATGAAAATAAGGCACTTAAACTGAAACAAAATAAACTAACAAAAATAAAACTATATTGGCAACAAAAATGAAAGGTCAAAAAGACTTTAATAATAAGAAGTGACCTAACATAACGAACAAAAAATAAATAGAAACTAGCATGAGCATCATTTTCTTTTTTTGATTTTTCTTTACACACAAAAACAATAAATAAATCAAATTCCTAAAACAAAATAAAAGTTAAAAATGAGCAAAATAGAAAATCATACTCCAATTAAGCACAATCACAAGGATCGTGAATATTTCAAATTTTTTTTGCCCCTGAACAATGCAGAAAATTCACACCAAAAAATTATTACTAAAAATCATTGATAATACAAAAATTCCTAGACATTCCACAAAAATTCACTGAGACTCTAAAAATCACTAAGAATCCTCTAAAAAAGTCATATCTATGAAGTAAGCATTAGAACAGCACCCAAAAAATCCAAACAAAAACTAGAAATCCTGAAAAATCTAAACTACTGATGTTTTCTCTTCTGTTCTGCCCTGCACTCAGTGCACAACACCAAAACTGTTAAATCTAGTTTTGTTTTAGCAGAAAATAATAACTAAAAACCAGTATTAAACTGAGCAAAACAAAAAACAAAATGCAAACTCTAATTGAAAAATCAAAAACAAAAGAAATCTAAACTACACTAGAGCAACTAAAACTAGAAAAATACACACTAGAAATCGAAATTAAAAAGTACAAAAAGAAATGAAAACGACTCAAACGACTCAACTATGACTCAAATCAATACCTACTTTCAGAAAATCCATCCCCTACAACAAAGCTAGAAACTTGTTGTAATTTGCACAAGCGTATGATTTTATCACTGTGGCACTTACGAGTGTCAATCCTCAGGATGGATTGTACCCACAAAATTAGATTACGACTAAGCTTCAACTAGTGATAAAATTGAAGCATTGTATTAAATAGAATACCAAGTGCAAGGAAGGATAGAAAGCCAAAATTTGAACAAAAGCGTGCAAATTTAGAAGCCAAATTCGAAATCTTCACTCAAAATTAAAAACTCGTTATTTAATTAAACTAATTTTGAGAACTATAACTAAATTTGAAACTGGAAATGAAAAAAATGAATACAAAGAAATCTAAAACTAGTCCTTAAAGTATGCTTCCTTTTTTCATTCTGAATCACTCTCGGGCCTTCTTAATATAGCAAAAAAAAGAACACCCCCCCAAGCTCCTTATTGCTTCACTTAATTCCAAAATAAAGCCTTGAAACTACTAAAGTCATGATCATGGTGGAAAATAATGACTAGTATTAATGGTGACGATGAAAGAGGAGAGAAATTTGAAGCAGCCTCGACTATGGATGAATGAAGAAGATGAAGTAGCATAGAGAGTTTCCCGAGCTTTCGGGTGAGTAGAGGACCGAGAAAGAAGAAGAAGGGGGGAGCTATGATCATGTGAGGCGTGCATGGCTATTTAAGTGGAAAAGGAGGAGCAGGCTGGAAATAAGTTTGGCAAGGCTGGGCTAAATGTAAATCGTGAAAGACAGGCCCAACGTGAGGTGAGGAGAAGGAGTTGGGTTCAGGAATGAACGGGCCTCGGGTGAGGAAGAGGAGGCCTAAGAAACGAGGGGAAAGGAAGAAAGAGAAAATGGGCCATAGGAAGAAAGATCGAGATAGATGGGAAAGGAGGGGGCAGACTAGGGTTGTTTGGGCCGCAGAGGGAAGGCCATGGGTCGGGAGCATAATAGTCCCAAGGTTGTTGGCTGGGCCCAATACTTTGTATTTTTTTCTTCTCTTTTTCTTGATTCAGTGCTTGTTGTGATCCAGTGCCCTTTTTCATTCAACTTTGTCTTTTTTTTAAATTTATCCTTCAAATTTCTCAAATTCCTACAAAGCAAATGAAAAACATATTAAAATTCTAGCTTGATAGTTTACTTTGAGTAAAGTTTAGATAATAGAAGGGAATAAAATAACACAATTTCATGTATAATAATACCCCCACACCTATATATTTCGCTTGTCCTTGTGTAAAAAAAACAAAAAATTTGAGACAAAGAAAATAAAATCCTAACTCACTTTAGTAGGAATCACAAGGGCACTTATCTCGTGCAACAAACCCTTTAAACTCCTAGGTCACTCCTAGTAGACAAGAAAGGTTCATAAGAGTTTGCAAAAGATATAACTACAAAATCTATAAAAAGAAGAAAATAAAAAATCATTTTGGTTTTCTTCAAAGCATACACAACATTGGGAAAAACATATATACACATTTCAATCAACTGTATTACTCAAGTAACATAAGTATCAGATTACATATAAACACAACGTGCACATTAAGAAATTCTTAGTCTCCATTGATGGCATCTATACACAATTTTTCACCCCACTTAAGAATTATGTACAAGCCTGACTTGTAGAACCTCACTTTAAGAACACTGTTTCTTATGTGCTTAAGATATAACAAGGTCCACTCAGTTCATTTTCCAATCATACAATCTACCATAGCCTTGCTAGGATTCTCAATTCTCCATCACTAAGATGCAATATACAAGTCCATAATTAAGTAGACTTTACATGGGTTGTAACGAACCTAATGGTAAAGGGTTAGGAGACTAGCGATCAATTTGAAAAATGAGGAGCTAACAGCCAAGTAGCTAGTTAACAACTGAGCACTTCTAACTACTATAATAACCACACATTCTCTTAGAACTAAATAAGAATACAAGCTACAAAAATGGACCATTGAAAATGAGCATATATAATGCCAACATTCATGCCAATCACTCTTATTCACAACTCATTTTGAAAGTTTTGAGATTTTTTTTAACTTTTTTGTTTTTCAATCTTTTTCTTTGGAAACTCGTTTTGCTTTATTTCATTGCCTTTTTCTCTTTTTTTTTCATTAATAACATGAGTGAATGACATGTACACAGATAATACAACTCAATTTTCAACTGACAATAATAACACTCTCCATCAGGTGAACCAGATCAACCACCAATTCCGTAAACACTCAAAAGCTACCCGATATAAACTGAAATGTTGCTCCACTAGTCTTGGTTTAGGTACAAGAAATATGTTTAGGCCCATGCTAAAACGAAATGCTCACATCAAAAGCAGTCAAGGGTCAAAGGGCGAGCAAATGATAAAACATTCAAATCAAGGTGGCAATTTGGCTATGTGGCTCACAAAACAAAGGAATGCCTATATTATACTATCTAATGCACATGCTAAATGTGATTTTGAGAGAATGAAAGCAAATTCTAGAGATTTAATCATGAAAGAGACACACATGAAAGAAAATATGATACTAAAAATGAGGAATTAGTTATAAGGCAATGAATCTCACGGATTCATCTACCAAAGTCAAGCTTGCTATCGAAATATCACAAGGGTTAGGATTGTACACAAACATCACATATTACACTAGTTCTATCATGCACACCACATTTTAATAAAACCTAAGACTAAATTATAAGGGACCATAATCATTTAGAATAGCACGCGTATTCCCAATAACAAAACAAAAATCCTTCTCCATTCTCCTTTTTCTTTTAAAACATAGTTTCCCACCCCCATAGCTAAATCAGACAATGTCCTCAATGGATGTGAAAGGAAACATAAAACATAAAATAAAAACAAAAAAGATAAACAAATATACAAAAAGGAAAATAAGACTTAAAAAGAAAATGGACACAACTCTAAAACTCAAAAAAAAAAAAAAAGAGCAACATATATATACAAAAGAACACAAAATAATAAGAGAAGAAAAACTGGAACAATCATAGCAGGTCAGGTTTTAAATTACACCTCAGCTATGCCCTCCTTAAAATCAAGGAATTTGTAGAGCATCAGCCATTCCATACTGAACTGAAAATTGCCGCTTAATAATAACATATTAGTTAGAGCAGCAGCTTATCAAACATGTTAGAACAACTCTCAAAAAGATAAAAGCAGTAGAAATTATAGAGTTGGAGCCCAATAGAGTACATACATAGCCTGCTTCAACTTCTTAAATTGTTGGTCCCAAACATCAAACAGAGAGACATACTTAAAATTAGCCAGCAAGTCAGTCATCGGCCTAGAAATTTTGTCACCATGAACGAGCGTTCTGGGTAAATCAGCGGGTCCTAAGTCCACGAGTCTTTTACTATCAACATGCTCATGAGTTTGGGCTAATTAGCATCCATAGGCACAAAGTTCCCATACTTTGAAAATTCAGACTTGGATTTCTCGAGGACAAGGTCACCAGTTATGGGGTCAAAAGAAAAGGATTCATAGTGAACACAAAAACCCATATCTAGACCTTCATGGTCGTCTTCTGACTCATCTGTCTCATGATGCTCAACTTCATATGCAATACTCATGTCTAACTCGCTAGCATTCTCAAATTGTTCACCCCGAGCAAACTGACATGTGTGATTAAAGGGGTGGGTGGGACGCCAAAAACTAGGACATCCTTAGAAACATCCTCTTCTGAGTTCAAGTGCAATGCAAGGGGATAGAGGCATAGGGAGGTCACTCTCTTGCTCTAGGCTAGAAAAATGCATGGCATCATGTAAATCAGGGCTAGCAAGATAAGAAGGCTAAAAATCATCAAATAGATGAACTTCGGCTTTAGGAGATCCTAAGTTAGTATAAGACTTATTATAATTCTCCTTACTATGATTAAAACGTTGAGAATATTCAACAAATCTCTCTTTCATAGTCTTTATCATTTTATCAATGAATTAATTTATCGCCTCACCAAGACTTGCATATGTATCATCAACATACTCACAATTAGGACAATTAGGAACATCATGATCACAAGGCTCACAGTAATCACAGAAAATCGGAGGAACATGAAAGTAATGTGGGTCACATGAGTCCATCAGGCAATCCCAGTGTTGAGGATTCATATGAAAAACTGTTACACCTATTTTTGATCCCATTTTAGCCCTTATTTGACCTATTTTTCTCAGTGTTTTCATGTCAAGTTTAGATGAAAAAGGGTCAAATTCACTTCCTTTGATTCAATTGTGCTTGTAATGTGTTTTGTCTTACTTTTAGGAGAAATTCTCGGGTTTTGATAGAAAGGAAGACCTTAGGAGCAATTTGAAGGATGGATAGAGGTCTAAGGAAGCCCTAGGAGCACAAGTGAGAGCTGCAGGAAGCGCACGGTCGTGCCGCAGGAGTGCACAATCGTGTTGCAAGACCAGAAGCTGCGCACGGGCTAGTACATGGCCGTGCGTCCTAGAAGCATGACCGTGCGTTACTACCTGCCGTCGCGATTTTAGCAGTTTTCAGCCTTTATAAAGGGGCTTTTTCTTTCTTTTTGAGGAGGCCTTTTGCTGGTTTCTTAAGAGGACCAATTAGGGCTTATCCTAACCTCCACAAACCCCTTTAAGGGGAGATTAGATTAGATTAGTCCTTGTATACATTGTAGAAGATTTTAGATTCGTGATTGAAGACTAAGTTCTTCTTCTCCTTTTCTCTTTAATTTCATGCTTTTTTAATTTATATTCGCTAGTTCAATAGATTATTGTTTTGCTTTGGTTTCAATGTTTGTTTGTGAATTAAAGGTTTCACCTTTGGTTATGATTTGTTCTTGAGATGGCCAATTGATTCCTGTTTAGGCCTTGACCTAACTTGTTTATGCCTAGAATTTAGAGTTTTCTTTTATGCCCACCAAGTGTTTGATAAAATGCTTGAAAGAGCTTTCATCTGTGTTTTGGGGCAATTGACTTATGCTGAGAGTGAAGTCGATTGTCTAGTGTGAGTAGAAAGAATAGTTGGGATTGGAACATAAAAATAGTCTCATCGCTAGCTAGGTCAAGGGTTGTCAATCTTGTAGTTTAATTGCACTAATCCCATGAAAATAGGAGGTTAGAACTATTAGATTAGCTCATGACCCTTGAAAGAGGGCTTGGATGGTTTTAATGATGCAACCGACCATCTCTGAATACCAGCGTAACTGGGAAGGTTTGGGCTTGACTTGATCTATTGGTTTATCCTAGATCTAATCATAGTCCTTTTGTTTTCGCTTTAGTAGTTTAGTTCTATTTTCTATCTCCTTCGATTTTGCCTAGCTCGAGACGCTTTAGTTAGCCCTGGTAGTTGAAAACACAGCTCTCTGTGGACGACACCCCAAGTACTCAATGATATATCTTGCACTTGGGGTTTATAAATATTAAAACTCTGTTTTTCCCTAACAAAAACATACTAGCTGTGAGCAAGGTATCCTAAGGTCAGTTGAGCTTGTACAAACTCATAAGTGTCCTAAGCTAACTTTTTAAAGAAATCCCATGCCTCGTCTTGAGTTCTAGACAATAATCCTACTACACATCTTGGATAAATAGAGTCAATATAACCCCTTAATTCAAAATTCAGACCTACGATGATGACATCACAAATTTTCCCATTTTTGAAAATGTTGGTTCAATTGAGCACGATCACCCTTAACTCTTGCCAGATTACTCTAGAAAGGGTTATGATCAAATTATGGGAAATTAATTTATGATCAAATTATGGGAAATTAAAAATTGGAATTCTTGAAATTTTGCATTTAATTTTAAGATGCTTCTAATGTTTCGGGATTTTCAATTTTCTCTCATTTTTTAGGGTTTTTTAAGGGGGAAAAATGACTCTATGACACTAATTATAACCAAATGACTAAAACAAAAACAAGATAGTTAACCTAAAAAAAAGTAAACCAACAGAACCAAAACTATATTACCAACAGAAAACAAAGACAAAAAAGACTTAAATAACAGGAAGTGACCTCACATAAAGAATAAAAAAGAAGCACAAACTACCACGGGCATCATTTTCTTTTCTAACGTTTCTTCACACTTTGAAACAGAAAATAAATCAAAATTGTAAACCAAATAAAGGCTAAAAATAGAACAAAAAAGAAAATCATACTCCGAAATCGAAACACAATGCCCTAAAAAATCAGCACAATCACAAGGAACATCAGTATATTTTTTTTCAAATGTTTTCTATCCCTGAATAGTGAAGAAAATTTACACCAGAACGTTATTTCTAAAAATCACAGAGAATTCCAAAAATTCCTAAACATTCTACAAAAACTCACCTAGACTCTGAAACTCCATAAGAATCCACTAAAAATATCAAATTAGCAAAATAAGCACAAGAACAGCATTGAGAAAATCCAAACAGAAATTGGAAATCCTGAAAAATTTTGCATTGTTGATATTTCCTCTTCCTTTCTGCCCTACACTCAATCCACAACACCAAAACTGTTAAATCTGATTTTTTTTTCCAACAGAAAATAATCACTAAAACCCAATACTAAATTGACCAAAATAACAACAAAATACAAACTCTAATTGAAAAATCAAGAACAAAAGAAATCTAAACTAAACTAAAGCAACTAAAACTAAACAAACTTACACTAAAATTGAAATTAAAAAGTACAAAAAGAAATGAAAATGACTCAAACGACTCAATTTACCCTGTACAGCACCTTATTTAACAAAATCTATCCCCGACAATGGCACCGAAAACTTGCTGTAATTTTCGCAAGCGCACAGTTATAGTTGTGGCACTTACGGGTGTTAATCCTTAGGGATGGATTATAAAATTAGATTACGCCTGAGTTTCAACTAGTCATAAAATTGAAGCACTGTATTAAACAGAATCCCAAGTACAAGGAAGGATGTAAAGTCAAAATTCGAACCAAAAGCTCATAAATTCAGAAGCCATATCTAAAATCTTCATTCAAAATTGAAAACGCGCAACTCAAGTACACTAATTTTGAGAACTATATGTAAATTTGAAGCTAGAAATGAAGAAAAATGAATATGAAGAAAACTAAACTACTCTCTAAAAAAATGCTTCCTTTTTTCCCTCTGAATTAGCATTGAGCCTTTGTAATGTAGCAAAAAAAAAGAACCCCACATGCACCTTATTGCTTCACTTAATTCTGAAATAAAGCCTTGAAACCACCAAAGTAATGATGATGGTGGAAAATAATGACTGGTATTAACGAACTATAAAAGAGGAGAGAAATTTGAAGGAGCTTCGATTATGGATGAACGAAGAAGGTGAAGCAGCATGGAGGGTCTCTCGAGCTTCTGGGTGAGCAGAGGAGCAAGAAAGAAGAAGAGGGGGGAGCTGTGGTCATGTGAGGCATGAATGACTATTTAAGTGGAGAAGGGGGGAGCAGGTTAGAAATAAGTTGGGCAAGGCTAGGCCAATTGTGAAGCATGAAAGGTAGGCCCAACATGAGGTGAGCAGGAGGAGCTAGGTTGGGGAACGAATAGACCTCGGGTCAGAAGAGGCGGCCGCTAAGGGGGGAGGAAGAAAACGAGAACAGGCTAGGGGAAGAAAGAGGGAGAGAGATGGGAAAAGAAGAAGAGGGCGGATCAGGCTTGTTTGGGCCATGGATGTAACGCCACAGGCTGGGAGCAGAATAAACCCAAGCCTGTTGGCTGGGCTTATTCCTTAGTATTTATTTCTTCTCTTTTTCTTCATCCAATGCTTGTTGTGATCCAGTCATTTTGATCCAACTTTCTCTCTTTTTTTAAAGGAATTTACTTGTCCTTCAACTTTCTCAAATTCCTACAAAATCTATAAAAGACAAAAAAGCCAAAAATATTTTTGATTTTTTAAAAAAGTATATACAACATTGGGAAAAAATATATACATGTTTCAATCAACCACATTAAGTAGCATAAGTACTAGATCACACATAACCACAACGTACACATCAAGAAATTCTCAGTCCCATTGAGAAATGTATACAGAATCTTTCATCCCACTAAAAAATTGTGTACAAGCAAGACTAGTAGAACCTCACTTTAGGAAGACTCCCACTCATGTGTTTAAGATATAACAAGGTTCACTCAATTCATCTTTCAATCACACAACCTACCATAAGCTTGCTATGATTCTCAATTCTCCATCACTGAGATTCAATATGCAAGTTGATAGTCAAGAAGACTTTACATGGGTTGTAACGGAGCTAACGGTAAAAGTAGGAGAGTAACAATGAATTTGACAAATAGGGAACTAAGTAGCTAATGAACAATTGAACATTTCCAACAACTATACTAACCACACCTTCTCCCAAAACTAAATAAGAATACACCGTACAAAAATGGACCATTTAAAATGAGTCCATATAATGACAACATTCATGCTTATCACTTTTATTCACAACTCGTTTTGAAATTTTTGACAATTTTTTTCCAATTTTTTTGTTTTTCATCTTTTTCCTTGGAAACCTTTTTTATTTTTTTCTTGCTTTTTTTTCTTTTTTTCATTAAGAACATGAGTGAATGGTATATTCACAAATAACACAAGTCAACTGCTAAATGAGGACAATGACACATCCCATCATATCACCTATATCAACCACCAATTACATAAACACTCAAAAGCTACCTAATATATATTGAAATGTTGCTCCACTAGTCTTAGCTTAGGTATAGAAAATGTGTTTAGGTGAATGCTAAAATGAAGGGTTCACATCAAAAGCAGTCCAGGCTCAAGGGCTAGCAAATGACAAAACATTCAAATCAAAGTGGCAATTTGGCTATATGGGTCACCAAACAAATGAATGCCTCCATCATACCATCTAATGCACATGCTAAATGTGATTTCAAGGAGAATCAAAACATGTTCTAGAGATTTAGCCATGGAAGAGGCACACATAAAAGAAAGTATGAGACTAAAAATGAGAAATTAGTCTATAAGGCACAAAATCCCACATGTTCATCTGCCAAAGTCAAGCATGCTATCGAAAAATGACGAGGGTTAGGATTGTTCACAAACATCATACTTTGGACTAAGTTCTATCATGCATACCACATCTATAAACAACCTAAGACTAAAGTATAAGAGAACATAATCAATTAGAATGGCACATGCATTCCACATAACAAAACAAAAATATTTTTGGAATTTTGAAAATTTCGATGTTTTTTCTCATGCTTTTTTCGTTCTCTTTTTTCTTTTTTTTTGGGACGTAGTTTCCCTACCTCCACACTTAAATCAGACAACGTCCTCATTAAAAGTGAAAGGAAATGTAAACCACAAAATAAAAACGAAAAAGAAAAACAAATATACAAAAAACAAGACTCAAATGGAAAAAGGACAAAACTCTAAAATTAAAACAAAAAGCAACAAACATATACAGAAGAAAACAAAATAAAAAAACAGGAGAAAGAAAGGAATAATTATACCAGGCTAGGTGTTGAATTACACCTATGCTATACCCTCCTTAAAATCAATGAATTTGTGGAGCATCAGCCACTCCATACCAAACTGAAAATTGCTACTCAATCAATAACACTTTAGTGAGCATAGTCGCTCATCAAGTATGCTACAACCACCCTCAATAAGATAAATGCAGTACAAATTAGAGAGTTGGAGCTAGAAAGAGTACGTCCATAACATTATGCAGCACAACTAAGCCTCCACTTCAACTCGTCAAATTGTTGCGCCTAAAAATTAAATAGAGAGGCATGCCCAAAATTAGCCAGTAAATCGGTCATCAGCTTAGAAATTTTATCATCATGAATAGCGGTCTAGGCAAATCTGCATATCCTGAGTGCATAAGTCTTTTAATATTAACATGCTCTAGATTTTGGCCCAAATTAGCACCTATGAGCACAAAGTTCTCAAACTTTAAAAATTCAGACTTGGATTTCTCCAGGATAAGGTCACTAATGATGGGGTCAAAAGAAAATGATTCACAATGAACTCAAAAACCCATATCCAAAGCATCATTGTCATATGGCCCATTTGAAAAAGATTCGTATTCTATAGATAAAATGTCATCATCATATTCCAAAGTAGTGGGCTTAACTTCCTTCTCACATGACTTAGGTAAATAAATGTCTTCTGACTCACCTATCTCATGATTTTCAACTTCTGATGTGATGCTCATATCTAACTGCTAACATTCTCTTGTCAGGGGATAGAGACATAGAGAGGTTCTTATCTATCCCATGATGCTCAACTTCAGATGTGATGTTCATATCTATCTCATGATGCTCAACTTCAGAAGTGATATTCATATCTATCACATGATGCTCAGTAACATCTTTTGTGAGCTAGGCTCGAGTGCAATGTCAGGGGATAAAGATATAGGGAGGTCACTCTCTTGCTCTAGCCTAGACAAATGCATAACATCATGTAAATCAGGTGTAGCAAGATATGAGTGGTTGAAATCATCAGACAGACCAACTTTAGGTCTAGGAGATCCTAAACCAGAGTAAGACTCATTATAATTGTCCCTACTATGATTAAAATATTAAGAATATTCAATAATTCTCTCTTTCATAGTCTCTATCATTTTATTAGTTAGTTCATTTATCGTCTTACCAAGATTTGCACATGTAGCATCAATATAATCACGATAAAGACAATTATGAACATCATGATTTGAGGACTCACAATAATCACACAAAACAGGAGGCACAGAAGAACAAAATGGGTCATATGAGTCCGTCAAGTGATCCTGGTGTTGAGGATTAGCATAAAAAAAATATGCTCACCATGAGTAGGGTATCCTATGGTCTGTTTAGTTTGTTCAAACTCATAAGTGTCCCAAGCTAACTTTTAAAAGAAATCCCATACCTCGTCTTGAGTTCCAGACAATAATCATATTACACATGATAAATAGGCTCAACATAACCCCTTGATTCAAAATTCAGATGCACGATGATCACCTCACAATTTTTTCCATTTTTAAAAACTTTTGCTCAATTGAGCACGATAATTATTAAGTCTTGATAGATAAGTCCAAGAAAGTTGACGCTCAAATTATTCGAAATTAAAAACTAGCATTCTTGAAATTTTGTTTTTAATTTTAAGATTTTTCCAATGTTTAGGATTTTATATTCTTCCCCCTTTTCTAGGGGTTTTTTGTAAGGGGAAAAAATGACTCGATACACTAGTTAAAAGCTAATGACTAAAACAAAAACAAGACACTCAAACCAAAACAAAATAAACTAAGAAAAAGAAAACTATGTTACCAACAAAAAAGAAATACCAAAAAGACTTAAACAACAAAAAGTAACCTTACAAAAAGAATAAAAAATAAGCACAAACTAGCACGAGCATCATTTTCTTTTTCTGAATTTTCCTTAGACACAAAAACAGAACATAAATAAAAAACCTACTACAAAATAAAAGCTAAAACTAGAATAAAATAGAAAATCAAACTCCAAAATCATAACACTATGCTCTAAAAATTCAGCACAATCACAAGGAACATGAATATATCTTTTTCTAAAATTTTTTGTCCCTAAACAATGCAGAAAATTTACACTAGAAAGTTATTTCTAAAAATCATAGACAATTTCAGAAATTCCGAAACACTCTATAGAAAATTCCTTAGACTCTAAAAATTTCTAAGAAACAACTAAAAATAGCATGTCAACAAAATAAACATAAGAACAACACTGAAAAAATGCAACCAGAAACTGCGAATCGTAAAAAAACCTACGCTGCTGATATTTCCTCTTATGTTCTACCCTGCACTCAGTCCACAGTACCAAAACTATCAAACATAATTTTTTCCCAGCTGAAAAATATCGTTAGAAACCAATATTAAATTGACCAAAATTAAAAAAACAAAATATGAACTCTAATTGAAAAATCAAAGACAAAAGAAATCTAAACTAATCTAAAACGACTAAAGCTACACTAACACACACTGAAAATCGAAATTAAAAAGTACAAAAAGAAATGAAAATGACTCGAACAACTCAAGTACGACTCAATTCAACACCTAACGTCACAAAATCCATCCCTAGCGGCAGCGCTAAAAATTTGCTGCATTTTCTGCAAGCTCACAGTTTTATCATTATGACACTTATGGATGTCAATCCTCATGGATGGATTCTAAAATTAGATTACAACTGAGTTTCAACTAGTCATAAAATTGAAACATTGTATTAAACAGAATACCAAGTGCAATAAGGGTGGAAAGCCAAAATTTGAACCAAAAGCTCAAAATTCAGAAGCCAAATCTGAAATCTTCTTTCAAAATTAGAAACCCATAATTCAATTATACTAATTTTGAGAACTATCGCTAAATTTGATACTAGAAACGAACGAAACGAATCTGAAGAAAACTAAAAGTAGTCTCTAAAATAATGCTCCCTTTTTTCCTACTGAATCAATCTCGGGCCTTCTTAGTATAGCAAAAAAAGAACCCCAAGCTCATTGTTGCTTCATTTAATTCCGAAATAAAGCCCTGAAACTGCCAAAGTGATGATGATGGCGGAAAACAACGACTGTTATCAATGGATTAATGGTGATCATGAAGGAGAGAAATTGAAGGAGCTTCAGTTATGGATGAACAAGGAAGATGAAGCAGCATAGAGGATTTCTCGGGATTCTAAGGCGAATAAAGAAGCAAGAAAGAAGAAGGTTGGAACCTTGGCCATGTGTGGCATCCGTGGCTGTTTAGATGAAGATGGGGTGAGTAGGCTGGAAATAAGTCGGTCAAGGTTGGGCCGAATGTAAACCGTGAAAGATAGGCCCAACGTGAGGTGAGGAGGAGTTGCGTTGGGGAACGAATAGGCCTCGGGTGAGGAAAAGGAGGCCGGCGATTGGGGGGGGAAGAAAGAAAGAGAGAACGAACTAGAGAAAGAAAGAGGGGGAGTGATGGGAAAAGAAGGAGACAGCGGATCGGGCACGTTTGGGCCACGGATGAAGTGCCGCAGGCTAGGAGCAGAACAAGCCTAAGGTCGCTGGCTGGGCTCATTCCTGAGTTTTTTTCCTTCAATTTTTCTTGATCCAATGCTTATTGTGATTCAATCCCCTTTTTATTTAACTTTCTTTCTTTTTTTGAAGAAATTTATTTATTCTTCAAATTTCTCAAACTCTTACAAAATAAACAAAAAAAATTTGTTAAAATCCTAGTTTAATAATTTATTTCGAGCAAATTTTAGATAATAATTTAAAATCCTAGGTTGAACAACACCCTCACCCCTATCTATCTAGCTCATCCTCCGGTAAAATAAAATGAAAAATCCCAGAAAAAGAAAACAAAATCCTAACTCATGTCCGCAGCAATCACGGATGCACTTAGCCTGTGTGATAAGGGTCGATAGTGCATATAATTTTAGTATCATTTTGACGCATTTTTAGGGGATTTATGAGTTTTATGCTTAGTTTATACCCCCAAAATCTCATTTTACACTTGGTTATAGTTCTTTGCTGATTTTGCATCTTGTGAGACCTTATTGATCAAGCATTGGCCCTCAAAAGTCAAATTTATGACTCATCATGGACGCCCCCAATCACCATGCGCATGGAGGAAAAAGAAGAACAAGAGAACTCCGACACAAGGGCCCATACGAACCGTTCGTGGTGGTGGCCACGGTCTGTGGCAGGCTTGTAATTGCTGCACCCCTTCACTTTCTGTGGCTTGTGTGGCTCAGAATTGACGGTGGCGGCTATATGCCGATATACTTGGCTACTTGAACAAGAGACCTAACATATCTACCTTAGAAATCTCTTAAAGTTTTGTAATTTTCATCACTTTTGGGAGCAAAAAAGAAGATTGGAAGGAAGATTACTTGCATTTGGAGTCTTGAAGATTGAAGAAGTTGTAAAGAAACTCCATTGTTGCTAAGCTATTCTTTTCCTTTGTTCTTTAAACAGTTTGCTTGCTTTTCTTAATTGAACTATTTTGTTAGTTTTAATCATTACATGTGTGTATTTTCTTTAGTCTTTGGATCTGATAGCCAAATTGTGAACTTGGATCCTTAATCTTCATCAATAATGTGCTTATTCTATTTGGAAAGTTTCAATCTATTTTGTGTTGTGATTGTTATGAGTAATTTTGGCCAAATTAACTTACAAAATATCAAACAGTTAGATGAAATACTAAAAGGAGTAATCCACTATTGGATTGGCAAGTATAGACTTAACATAGTTACTTTTGAGAGAAAGTTGATGTTGAGATGAAATTTGATAACTTAGATTCTTAATTTCAAACTAAATCAAGAACCCCTTTGAAAGAATGGTACTATGTTCAGTCTAGATAGTTCAATACATTTTGAAAGAAAGGATAGGATATTATATGTTTGTTATCCTTTGATTCATCCAAATTTGAGTAAGCATAGATGTTATTTATCGGATCTAGTTCATAGTTGTTGAAGCAAATCCCTAGGCATTTTTAATTGATAGAATTATGAGGTCAGTAATTAGCACTTCATCTAGTGATAGATTAATTTATTCCTCAAATTAACCTATATTTACTTAGCATTTTTAAAGGATAAACTCAATAGATTATGTTGCTCTCTGTGGGAATGATAATTTAACTACACTATAACATCCGTGTGCTTGCCAGCTTGTCAAGTTTTTTGGCACCGTTGTCAGGGACCAAATTTATCAAATATTAAGTTAATTCTTCTAAAATTGACCAAGCGTTTTTTCTTTGTCTTTGTTATTTTTTATTAGCATTACATTAGCAGTATTTGTGGTGGTTTTTGTAGGTCTTGCATGCTTTTACGCGAAGTTCCTTTCCTTTCGAATTCGATCCAGAGATAGAAAGAACTTCCATTCAAGGTGGAAGAAGCTTCAGTTAGAGAAGCAAAGGCTCAAAGCCCAATAAGCCTCTCTAAATATGACAAGACGCAGAGGAGATCAACGAAGGACGCTTCGGGTCCTCATTACCCCGGTTGTCCATGGTTTTACATCCAGCATCATTAGGCCAACGGTATAAGACAATAATTTTGAGCTGTAACTGGCTTGTATATCTATGATGCAACAACCTTAGTTTGGAGGCACCCCGATAGAGGATCTGAATCTACACCTCTTGATCATTTTAGAAGTGTGTGATACCTTGAAGCTCAATAGAGTTTCTGCCGACGCCATCTGTAGAGCTTGTCGAGAGCTACAAATTTAACCACTACTTCGGTTATTAAAACACTTTTTATAGCATAGGGAAGTAGGGATCGATCCACGAGGAAAGATTGTTGTAAAGAGGCTAGCTTAATCCTAAATGATTTCACTAATCCAATTTAATAGGTTTAATCTTAACAATTCTAGAATAATTAAAATCTAATGGATAAAAATCTCGAAAAATGCCCAATGATGCTCCTATATATTCTAGATCATATTCTGGAAATAAAATAGTAAAAAGATTCCCTAAATAATTTAGAAAAATAAAATCAGAATAATAACTGAAATTCTAATTAAAATTCAAAACAGCAATTAATAATCAGAGAAATAAATATTAAAATTATCAAACAGTAACCTAAAATATTATACTTCAGGTCTACGAGCTTATAAACTCTAAATTGTATCTAATTTATTTCAGAAAAATCAGATTAGAAAATTAGCACAGAATATTCAGCAGAATAATAAATCTAAATTAGAAATAAAATAATCAGCATAAATATAAATACGAAAATAATCAAGAAAATTACCCTAATTCTAGGACACAATTTTCTGGACTTAACAATACCTAATAGTCGTGAATTAAAATTAAAAATCGAAATTTTCAGAATTAATCACCTAAAAACCTGCACATATCACTTTCACAAAATAATTCTGAAAAATTATCAAATAACTTCCAAAAATCACGAAATTAAATATGGGCAGACTAGGACACTCTATAAACCCTAGGAACTTATAAAAATCGAAAAAGAACAAGAATAACTATTTTTAGTCTAATTTCTAAGAAACCGGTAATTAGATACTAAAACTGAATATAAATCAATCTAAAATTATAACCACTCTAAAAATCAAAATCTAAGCTATCTAAAATTACCTAGACACTCCTAAAAGACTATACTTTTGGGGGGGGTCGATTGAAATTATATTGAAGCTAATAAAAATAAAACAAAAATTAACAAACTAATCAAATTAACTTTAAGCAACAAATAATGATCAAAAGTTATCAAATTTATGAAGGATACTTAGTATAATCTCAATCCACCATGCATATTAATATTTATCATCAACACGCAAGTTAATTTCATTCATGAGTTAAACTGTAGAAGACATCCACCAGCGGTTCTTCCCCGTTTTTCCTTAGATTCTAGTTTACTTAGGTCCAGCCCTAATATAAACCCTACTAGTTTTGATAACCCTCACACCAGCGCAAGAATTTAATCAAACTAGAGCATTAAGAATTAGAAAAATATCATTTAACACTTTGTAACCAATTTACCAGCAAATCGATTTAACAAAGATCTAAAGCGATTACCTAATTAAAAGAGATGGGTTTGAGCCATCCATGATTAATTAGGGTGATACCTAAGCCTAAAAGATTATAACTTTTACGTATTATAATCTTCTAAACTATCAATCGAAATTGTATTTAATCAACTAGCATGCATTCTAATCGATTCAACACAAATTTCAAAAACGATGAACGCTAAGCGCTAAAGAATCATGAATAGAAATCAACTAGGCATTAAAGCACAAAACTTATTTCAAAACAATTAATTTAGCATGGCTTCAAGAAGATTATACTAAGCATAGGGAAATTACTCACACATATTAAAAATAAAATTATACAATTCATCCAAGTACTTCATGTTTAATAAATAACTAAACACAAAATAAAAAAAAAACAAAGAAAAAATAAAAAGAAACAAGAACAATACTACTTTGCTTGGTGGAAGATGATGATGTTGTTAGAAGATGATGATGAATGGTGATGAAAGGGGCGTGATGGAGGGGATGTAAGATGATGGTGAGTGAGGTTATGGCTAGGCGTGGGATATGGTGAAGAGTTGAGAGATGATTAATGTGATGGTGATGGTGATATATATAGGGAGGAAAGGAGGGGGATTAGGGTTAGTAATTAGGGTTTTCTTCTTCCTTATATTTCTTCTCCTCCAAGACTTCTTGTTTTCTTCCAACTCTTGAAACCCTAGCCCAATTAAATAATTATGAAAATAATATCTTCCATAAATTATTTATTGGACCGTCTTTTCAGCAAATCGCGTAAAATCAGAGTTTTGACGTCTTGTCTTCTCTTTTTTATTTTATTAATGCCTAACCTGGAAAATATATAAAATAAAGTAAATTAGATGCAATAATGTGTAACATACAGTCAAAATAATTAATAAAAGGATGCATGATTTTTGGCTTAACAAATTCCCCTACACTTAGACTTTGGACGTCCTCGTGCAAAGAAATCTTAGACTCGACCTAAAACTTACCCTTCTTTTTCTTATAAAATCATGCATATTTATGATATTCATACTAATTCAGGGCTTGCTTAAGAAAAACAATGTTATTGAATCAATTAGTCTCTCCTTCAATAAGTGAATACCTGCTAGACATCCAACTATCCTTAGAGAGTTTATTCATCAACCTCACAACATTTTCATAATGAAGTAATAAGATCAATAATTATCCATTTCTTTTTTTTGATTATGCATATACCAATCAAGAGGTCGAGAAAGAATTTAAGATGAAAAAATTTGGGCATGGTATTGCTATAGAGACAATTGAACTAGGTAGAATAGCTTTATTAAATTTTGTCCTAAACTTGCCTTGTATTTATTTTCCTCTTCTTCTTTTGTTCAAACTCCACTTGCGCACATATGCAAGGCCCATATAGGGTCTTAGAAATTAAACACTCCCTATCTTCAACTCACCCGAATAGAGGTGCTGGAGCAAATAATTCATTGTCATCTTATTATTTCTTCATTTTATTGGCTCACTAGTATGGAAAGCAAGCTTTCCAGTGGCAGTATTGCCTCAAAGGATAGCACCCAATAGCGCATGCCTCAAAGGAGTACTTGTCATTCCCAACTTTAACTCTCTCTTTTTCTTTCTTTCTTTGTATAAAAAATAGACAAGTAAAATCACAATTTTAATGAATTATTCAATTAATTTAATAGTCTAGGGGATGGGCCAGGTCATTTGATTACCTTTGAATCGGATATATTACATGACCAAATAAGATGGATAATCAAGAGAGTTACTCATTAAAAAGATGGATGAGGATCAACTCAAACTTTTCTAAAAGATAACTATTATGCCTAGAAGTCTTCACTTATGAAAGAATAAACAGCAAAATAGCTAATAAAACAAAATTGTTTTCCAAACAAGCAAGCCCAGTATAAACTCACATCATGCATTATTTATAAAAAAAGAATTTTTTTTTTAGAATAAAAATTGCAGGAATTAAATGCAGGATGCACCCCCCCACACTTAATTCATGCATTGTCCCTAATGCATGCAAACAGATAGAAATAATGAAAAATAAAAGCAAAATTAAATAGGTACTTCCCTAAAAATATTGGGTTACCTCCCAACCAGTGACTTTGCTTATAGTCGTTGGCTCGACTTCATGAAGCTCCTGGATCCTCTAGTTGGATCTCTTCCAATAATTCAGCATTAATCTGGTAACACACTTTTTGAAGCTCAGCATTATCAAGACTCTTAGTAAGTACAGTCAAAAATTCATCTTCGTTGGATAAATCATGAATATTTTGGGGCAACTCATCAATAACATCAAGTGCATATACGTAATTCACATTAGCAGAGAATCTCATGGCATCAAAAATATTAAATTTAACCACTTCACCATCAAATTCCATAGTTAATGTTCCTTCATGCACATTAATTTTAGTCCTAGCTGTTTTTAAAAATGGCCTGCCAAGCAAGATGGAAATATCATAACATGCATCACCCATGTTCATCACATAAAAATCAGCAGGAAGCATAAGTTCATTCACTTAGACTAAGACATCCTCTAATAGTCCATCTGGGTAAGTACAGCTCCTATCAGCTAACTGAAGCATTACGCCAGTTTTCTTTAATTCTCCTAGGTTTAGTTTGTCATAAACAGACCTAGGCATAACATTGATGGAGGCACCCAAATCAAGCATAGTTTTATCAAAGCAAAGGTTTTCTATTTTGCAAGGAATAGAAAACACACCAGGATCTTGACACTTAGACGGGAGTTTTCTTTTAAAAACAGTAGACACATTTTCCTCCACACTTATCTTCTCATTACCAATGAGCTTCGTCTTGGCAGTGCATAATTCTTTTAAGAACTTAGCATACCGAGGCACCTGTTTAATGGCATCAAGGGGAGGTATGTTAATTTCTACCTTTCTTAATGTCTCTAAGATCTCTTGGTTAGCCTCACTTACCTTAGATGCAGGGCTTTTAAATCTACTAGGGAAAGGTGGAATCAGCTTGTAAGGTTCTCTTTTCTTTTCTCCTAATTCCTTAGTAGTTTGATTAGACTCTGTATCTAATTCTGGTTCAGCCCCGTTAATTTCTTCATCAGGTTTTAATTCTCTACTTTTCTTAGGTTCTTTTAACTCTTTTCCATTCCTAAGTGTTATGGCACTAACATTCTCCTTAGGGTTAGGGTAAGGCTGAGATGGTAACCTATTTTGCATTTGAGCCTGCAGGTTGCTAACTATGATATCAGTTGCAGTATGTTTCTCTTGAACCTGCTTAAGAGTTGTCTCCAAAATTTCGAACCTATCATCCATCTTCTTGAGGACTTGTTTCAGTAGAAAGTTGGTCCTATCCTGGTTAGAAGGTTGATGAGAGGGTGGGTCAACACCAGGTGGATTAGGCTTAGGGTCATACCTAAGGTGAAGGTGGTCTCTCCATCCTTCATTATAAGTATTCGAATAGGGATCATACCTCCTTTGATTTTGGTTAGAGTAAAGAGCATTAACATTACCTTCTTGTAGAGTGGGATATGTATTAGTAAAATGCCCCTCTAGACAACAAATACCACATATTACTGCTTTTTGAAATCCCCCAGTAACAATCTTATTTAACATAGCAGTAATGTGAGATAACTGATTCTCTAGAGATGAATTAGAACCTATCTCATTTACCCTTTTGACTTGTGAGTCCCTAGTACCAAATCGCTGAGTATTTTGGGCCATTAAATTAAATAGATTTCCAGCGTCAGCTGGGGTTTTATTAACCAAAGCCCCCCCACTAGCAGCACCAACCATATTGCGGTCCATAGGAAGTAAACCCTCATAGAAATATTGAATCAATAGTTGTTCAGTTATTTGATGTTGGGGGCAACTGGCACATAACTTATTAAATCTTTCCCAATACTCACAAAAAGTTTCCCCATTCATTTGTTTGATTCCACATATATCTTTCCTAATAGATCCAATACGGGATGCAGGAAAAAACTTTTCTAGAAACGATTTATGCAATGCAGTCCATGTAGAAAAAGATCCAGCAGACATATAATATAACCAGTCCTTAGCATTACCAAACAAAGAAAAAGGAAAGGCCCTTAGTCTAATTTGATCCTCAGGAATTCCTTCAGGTACCATAGCAGAATAGGTAATGAGGAATTCACTAATGTGTCTATAGGGGTCCTTTCCAGCTAACCCATGAAACTTAGGTAATAAATTAATAAATCCTGAGTTTAATTTCAAAGATTTATCTAAAACAGCATAAGTGATGGATATTGGTTAGGTTTCTAAGTTAGGGGCAGCAAGTTCTCGAAGAGTAGACATGCTTACCTCTTTAATCCTAAAACTTAATGGGTTAGGCTGACTCTCTTTGTTTTCAGTTTTTAATGCTTGTTCCTTGTTCTCTTCAATTTCCTTACCAGTCCTTAATTTCATACACTTCGGGAAATCTAAAAAATATATATATATATAAATAAATTAATAGGTTTAGAATAATAGAATTAAAACAAAATAAAAAGTAGCAAATCAAATAGAAGTAAACTAGCAATTTAATTTTCTTTCCCCGACAACGGCGCTAAAATTTGTAAAGCTTGTCGAGAGCTACAAATTTAACCACTACTTTGATTATTAAAACACTTTTTATAGCATAGGGAAGTAGGGATCGATCCATGAGGAAAGATTGTTGTAAAGAGGCAAGCTTAATCCTAAATGATTTCACTAATCCAATTTAATAGGTTTAATCTTAATAATTCTCGAATAATTAAAATCTAATGGATAAAAATCTCGAAAAATGCCCAATGATGCTCCTATATATTCGAGATCATATTCTGGAATAAAATATTAAAAGATTCCCCAAATAATTTAGAAAAATAAAATCAGAATAATAACTGAAATTCTAATCAAAATTCAAAACAGCAATTAATAATCAGAGAAATAAATATTAAAATTATCAAACAGTAACCTAAAATATTATACTTCAGGTCTAGGAGCTTATAAACTCTAAATTGTATCTACTTTATTTCAGAAAAATCAGATCAAAAAATTAGCACAGAATATTCCGTAGAATAATAAATCTAAATTAGAAATAAAATAATCAGCATAAATATAAATACGACAATAACCAAGAAAATTACCCTAATTCTAGGACACAATTTTCTGGACTTAACAATACCTAATAGTCGTGAATTAAAATTAAAAATCGAAATTTTCAGAATTAATCACCTAAAAACCTGCACATATCACTTTCACAAAATAATTCTGAAAAATTATCAAATAACTTCCAAAAATCACGAAATTAAATATGGGCAGACTAGGACACTCTATAAACCCTAGGAACTTATAAAAATTGAAAAAGAACAAGAATAACTATTTTTAGTCTAATTTCTAAGAAACCGGTAATTAGATACTAAAACTGAATATAAATCAATCTAAAATTATAACCACTCTAAAAATCAAAATCTAAGCTATCTAAAATTACCTAGACACTCCTAAAAGACTATACTTTTGGGGGGGGTCGATTAAAATTATATTGAAGCTAATAAAAATAAAACAAAAATTAACAAACTAATCAAATTAACTTTAAGCAACAAATAATGATCAAAAGTTATCAAATTTATGAAGGATACTTAGTATAATCTCAATCCACCATGCAAATTAATATTTATCATCAACACGCAAGTTAATTTCATTCATGAGTTAAACTGTAGAAGACATCCACCAGCGGTTCTTCCCCGTTTTTCCTTAGATTCTAGTTTACTTAGGTCCAGCCCTAATATAAACCCTACTAGTTTTGATAACCCTCACACCAGCGCAAGAATTTAATCAAACTAGAGCATTAAGAATTAGAAAAACATCATTTAACACTTTGTAACCAATTTACCAGTAAATCGATTTAACAAAGATCTAAAGCGATTACCTAATTAAAAGAGATGGGTTTGAGCCATCCATGATTAATTAGGGTGATACCTAAGCCTAAAAGATTATAACTTTTACGTATTATAATCTTCTAAACTATCAATCGAAATTGTATTTAATCAACTAGCATGCATTCTAATCGATTCAACACAAATTTCATAAACGATGAACACTAAGCGCTAAAGAATCATGAATAGAAATCAACTAGGCATTAAAGTACAAAACTTGTTTCAAAATAATTAATTTAGCATGGCTTCAAGAAGATTATACTAAGCATGGGGAAATTACTCACACATATTAAAAATAAAATTACACAATTCATCCAAGTACTTCATGTTTAATAAATAACTAAACACAAAATTAAAAAAAAAACAAAGCAAAAATAAAAAGAAACAAGAACAATACTACTTTGCTTGGTGGAAGATGATGATGTTGTTAGAAGATGATGATGAATGGTGATGAAAGGGCGTGATGGAGGGGTATGAAGAAGAAGGTGAGTAGGGGGATGAGAGGCGTGGGATATGGTGAAGAGTTGAGAGATGATTAATGTGATGGTGATGGTGATATATATAGGGAGGAAAGGAGGGGGATTAGGGTTAGTAATTAGGGTTTTCTTCTTCCTTAGATTTCTTCTCCTCCAAGACTTCTTGTTTTCTTCCAACTCTTGAAACCCTAGCCCAATTAAATAATTATGGAAATAATATCTTCCATAAATTATTTATTGGACTATCTTTTCAGCGAATCGTGTAAAATCAGAGTTTCGACGTCCTGTCTTCTCATTTTTATTTTATTAATGCTTAACCTGGAAAATATATAAAATAAAGTAAATTAGATGCAATAATGTGTAACATACAGTCAAAATAATTAATAAAACGATGCATGATTTTTGGCTTAACACCATCTGACTTCGATTATTTCCCTTCCCATTGAGGGATAAGGCACGAGCATGGCTTCAATCATTGCCTCTAGGGTCGATAACTACATTGGACGAGCTCACCAAGGCCTTGCTTGAAAAGTTCTTTACACCTAGCAATGCCGCGAGTCTAAGAAATCAAATAACCATGTCTGATCAAAGGGAAGATGAGTCGCTCTATGAATCTTGGGAGCGGTTTAAAGACTTATTACAGTTATGCCCACATCATGAACTCCAATAATGGATGATTGTACAAAACTTTTAGAATGGGGTCACTCAACCAGTGAGAGCTACTATAGATGCAGCGGCGGGTGGCACATTGATGAACAAGACAGAGGATGAGGCATATAACCTAATTGAGGAGATGACGCTAAATAATTATCAATGGTCCAATGAGAGAGGTTAACCCAAACGGGTTACAAGTAAGTTAGAGCTTGATGCTATTACTTTGCTTTATGCCAAAGTAGATGCCATGTCTCAAAGGTGGGAACGTTTGAATGCCAATTCAGTTAGTTCAAAGGCCCCTTCCACATCATGTGAAATTTGTGGTTCTGTTCATCATTTGACTGTGAATTTCCAAGTTTGGGTCCATTTGCCCAAGAGGCTAGTGACCAAGTCAACTATGTCAATAATTTCAATCCTAGACTGACCAATGATCCATTTTCCAATACATGCAATCCAGATTAGAAAAATCAACCCAATGTCCCCTATAGGCCTAATGGCCCTTTTATGCCTCAATTGAATAATAGATCACCCCCCTGGGTTTCAAAGCCGCCCTATCCTAAACAAATGCCTCGAAAGTGTAACTTTGAGACCATGATGGAGAGTATGCTTTTAGCACAACAAAAGCAAGATGAGTATATTAAGCGATTAGCTTCTAAGATTGATGTGCTTAGTACTCATAATAAGATGATGGAAGCTCAAATTGCCCAACAAGCTACCTCTTCGTCCACACCCCCTGGTAGACTTCTTAGTAAGCCCAAACCTAATCCCCTTGAGCAGCGTAACTGTGTTATCTAGCAAGGAGGATTACAGGATTCTGAGGTTGTGAGGCTTGAGGATAGTGAGGAGGTGAATAGAGCTGTAAGGAAAAAAGTGATGATCTTAACACCATAAGTTTTGGAGAGGGGAGTAATCTAGAGGTTCCCGAAGAGCTCCCCCCTAATATCAATGATCCAGGTAGCTTTTCTATTCCTTGCATGGTTGGAAATATGAGCTTTGCTAGTACTTGTTGAACGGTAAATTTACCCATTTTACGTGCTTCTTTCACCCACCTTTTACTCGTATAATAACTTTATTTTATAGGATTTTACCTTGTTTTATTTATGTTTTGTAGGAAATAACTCCAAATCAAGCAAACGTCGCGAAAAGGAACGAAGATGGGACAAAACGAAGAAAAACAGCGAAAACCGGCGAAAACCAGCAAAACCGGACAAACCGGGGGGAGGCGGCACCGTGCCACAGCAATGTGGCATGTGGCACGGCCGTGCCACTTGGCACGGGCAGGCCGTGCCACATGGCACGCCCGTGCCACCTCCCCAGATTCGTCGCGGCTTCGGTTTTCTATTTAAGTCCGTTCGGGCGTCTGTTTGTGGGGGGTCGCTCGGGGGTTCTTCCAGGCGATTTCTTAGAGTAGTTTTAGTTTACGTTTTAGTCAATAAAAACCTCAATAGGAGGATTAGATTAGGATTATAGTTTGTATTTTGGGATTCAAGCTTGTGGATTTCAAGTTCTTCGATCAATTCAAGCATAAGTTTCCCTCTTCCTTTTCTCTATTTATTTCATTGTTGTTCTTATTCATGTTTTGCCATTTTAATTCTTATTTTTGCTTTGTTTAGTTTATATGTTTAGTTTCTGTTGCTAATTCATGTTATTTAGTAATTTAGATTCGTTTTACCTCATTGTCTTTGTTTTTGTTCTTCAAGTTTATGTTCTTATTTGTTAGTTTAGGTTTCCTTGTGTTTGTGATGTTTTGTGGGTAGATTGTGTTGGCTTGGGTTGTGATTAGCCTTTTGATGGCTAATTAATCTTGTATTTGGCCTAATCATACCCAATCTATCTTAGAACCTAGAGTTTTCCTTCATGCCCGCCAAGTGTTCGATGAAATGCCTGAGAGGGTTTTCATCCATATTTTTGGGCGATTGACTTATGCTGAGAGGTGAGGTCAATTTGCTAGTGTGGGAGAGGGAATGGCCGAATTCGGGACACGAAAGTAGTATCCGAATCGAGTTAGGTCCGGGGTTGCTAGTTTTGTGGTCTAATTTGACTAACCCCACGAAAGTAGGTGGTTACTCGAATTAGACTAGCTCATGACCCTTGAGAGAGGGCTTGGGTGGTCTTTGATGGTGCAACCGACCATCTCTTGTTCATAGTGTAATTTAGGTAGGTTAGGACTCGTCTTGGTTAGTTGGTTCACTCATTGGTAAAATCACAATTCCAAGTCGCTTGTTTCTGTGTTTGTAGCGTAGTTTAGCTCTTCACTCCTTCACCCTTCGATCTCGCCTAGATTGAGACGCTCTAGTGAACTCTGGTAGTTGGAAACACAATTCCCTGCGGACGACACCCCAAGTACTCAACGATATACCTTGCACTTGGGGTTTATAAATATTAAAACTCTGTTTTTCTTGCAACAAGTTTTTGGCGCCGTTGCCGGGGAATTGGCGTTTTTCAATATTGGGGTTTACTTTAGCATTCGAGGCTAGGCCTTTTGAAAAAAAAATTTTAAAAAAAAAATAATTTGGATGGCCATTTTCCATTTCCCTCAATTTGAGCACGAACCTTTTTGGCAATATTTATCTCGGTTTAATGATTATCGTGCTCAATATGTGCATTTCATGTATGAGAAATGGGAATTATGCGATGCTGTGCTTGAGGGGGTAACGCATGAGACTCGAGCGATCCTTGAGTCTATGTGTTATGGTGGTCTGTATTCCTTAAATGTCGATGACATGTGGGATTTGTTTGAGTCTCTAGCTTGGCATCAATGGCAATCTAATGATGTCAGGGACCAATGTCATCACTATTCTGCTTACCCTCAAGTGTTGTGCTCTTTTTGCCAATCTCTTGACCATGATGTGAATTCTTGTCCCCATCGTGATGTTTCCAATGAATGCTATGCTAGAATTGATGCCATGATAGGGGCAATGAATGAGCAAAACGAACGCTTTGCTAGTAGGATGAGGGAGTGGCGTTTATCGCATGAGACCAACTCTAGTCTACCTTACCCTAGACTTGAGGCTCGTCTCTGTGATGATTGTGAGTCTTCCTTTCCCCTAGGGTCGAATGTTATTGATGATGCACCTTTGAACGACCCAGGAGAAGTGTTTGACCTTCCCTTGACTCCATTGGCGTTCGACGCTCCATCCTTTTCTAGTACACCTATGGGCACTAGTGTTAATGCTCTGACCCTACATGCTTCTCCCTTCCCTTTAACTCAGTGCACGGGGTTAGAGATCGGCGAGACTTTTCATGGTGATCCTTGGTCAGGAGAACCTACATTGGTTGAGCCATATCTTGAGGAGGCTCCTTCTGAGGAGTTGTGTGATGACAGTCCGGTGGTTGGTGCCGCACCTAGTATTGACCATACCCACCCAATTTGCACCAACCCACTTAACTTGACCCCCACTTCATCTCCTCTACTTTCCACCACGCACTCCCACTTGTATGCACTCCATGAGTCCCTAGGTGCCTTTAGAGGGTATGATCCCTCTCTTAACCCTTATAGTCTATACCTAGAGGACATGCCTGGAAAAATCATCTTGCCTATTGCATTCAATTATTCTACTGATTTTTCTAAGGCATTTGATAAATTTAGAAGAGCACTTATTATTATTTCTGCATTTCTGTTCAAGTGCCCTTACTTACACTCATCTGAGTTGCAGGCTCAGGTGTTTGATAAACTTCTGCGAGCGTTGACGGCATTTGAATTGGCGATGCGCGTCCTGAACGCCGCCGAGGAGTGGCTGATGCTCCTCGCGCTTCCCCAACCTCGTCCTAGCGAGGTGTAGTTCGGGTACATTCAGTACCCGACCTGGTATACTCGTTCTCACTCTTCTCCCCCCTTGTTTTTATTTTTATTTTTCTTTTCTTTCTTTTTGTTCTTGTTTAGTGGTAAATATTAGGATTGTGTTTTTGTTGGTGATCATTTAGTGGTGAAATTTGGTTGTTGTTGAGCCGTTGTTGGCTATGATCACCAATTTTGTGTTTTTGTAGATTTTTATTGTGTTGTGATTGGTGGTGTTATTGTATTGGTCTACATTTATTTTTGGTGGTGTTAGTTTGTATTTATGTGTGATCGTGTTGTTGTTTTGGGTGAGAATTGTATTTTTTGGGAGAGTGTATTAGCTTGTGTATATTTTTGTCGATTTTTGTTTTTCTTGTGTTTGATTTTGTTTTTCTTTATTTTTGTGTGTTGGTGATGACTCACGGCTCCCAATGAGGACATTGTGAGATTTAGGTGTGGGGGTGGGGTCATCTCCCATTTTTCTTCTTATTTTTGTGAAAATTTTTCATTTTTGTATAACCTTTTCATTTTTTCTCCTTTTTGTACAAATTTTTCTTTTCTTTTTGCATTTAGGGGAGTTTTGTACTATTTTGATCAGCCTTGATCCCTGATACCTTAACTGTTAGCTCGTATATAAGTATAATGTGTATGATAGATATTCATCCCCAATCTGTCGTTTTAGACCTCAGTTCTAACCCCAACAGCCCATCGCAATTTTGCAATCCAGTCCTGAATTCATGTATTGTCATCATCCTGAATTCTTAGTCTTCCACGATCGACTCTCCCATTGTCTACTGCACAGTTCCCTTTATATGTGCTGGCACCCCCTTTCTTTTTCCAAAACAAAAGCAAAAACAAACAAATTCAAGCGCTACTGGGTGTATCCCTTTGAGGCGTGACATGAGTTTGTATTGAAAAAAAATAATAATGGAAAGAAAAGAAAGTGGGGAAGAAAAGAGTTGGAAATGACAAGTACCCCTTTGAGGCATGCGTTACTGGGTGTTACCCTTTGAAGCAATACTGCTACTGGGGAAGCCTGCTTTCTATGCTAGCCAATCAAAAAGGTAACTTGTGTCAATTTCGTGGGATTGAGTTTGGTTTTGGTAGGCTTAGTTTCAGGGTGATGATACACTTGCACACTAGGCACCAGGATGGATTCAATGTTCTCATGCGTCGTGGGGTGAAAAGCTGATGTCTGGATGCCATTCTTTGGGATGATGTGTCCTGAAATGCATATAATGCCTGTGTACAGACTGATATTTGAGCTATTAGGTGGTTTTGGTTGATTCGATTGTGTACAGTTTATCCCCATGTATATATTGTGTTTTGCTACTTTTATTTTTCGATTTTTGTTTCTCTTTTCTTTGTTTTTCCTTTTTGAGATTTTGTGGGTATATCTTCTGCAAACCCTCACGAGACCTTACTCGTCCACTTGGGGTGACCAAGGGGTTTAAAGGGCTTGTTGCATACGCTAAATGCAACCGTGATTTCTACGAAAGTGAGTTAGTTGTTTACTTTAGTTTTTCTTTTATTTTGCTCGAGGACGAGCAAAAGATAGGTGTGGGGGTGTGTTGAACGGTAAATTTACCCATTTTACGTGCTTCTTTCACCCACCTTTTACTCGTATAATAACTTTATTTTATAGGATTTTACCTTGTTTTATTTATGTTTTGTAGGAAATAACTTTAAATCAAGCAAACGTCGCGAAAAGGGACGAAGATGGGACAAAACGAAGAAAAACAGCGAAAACTGGTGAAAACCAGCAAAATCGGACAAACCGGGGGGAGGCGGCACCGTGCCACTTGGCACGGGTAGGCCGTGCCACATGGCACGCCCGTGCCACCTCCCCAGATTCGTCGCGGCTTCGGTTTTCTATTTAAGTCCGTTCGGGCGTCTGTTTGTGGGGGGTCGCTCGGGGGTTCTTCCAGGCGATTTCTTAGAGTAGTTTTAGTTTACGTTTTAGTCAATAAAAACCTCAATAGGAGGATTAGATTAGGATTATAGTTTGTATTTTGGGATTCAAGCTTGTGGATTTCAAGTTCTTCGATCAATTCAAGCATAAGTTTCCCTCTTCCTTTTCTCTATTTATTTCATTGTTGTTCTTATTCATGTTTTGCCATTTTAATTCTTATTTTTGCTTTGTTTAGTTTATATGTTTAGTTTCTGTTGCTAATTCATGTTATTTAGTAATTTAGATTCGTTTTACCTCATTGTCTTTGTTTTTGTTCTTCAAGTTTATGTTCTTATTTGTTAGTTTAGGTTTCCTTGTGTTTGTGATGTTTTGTGGGTAGATTGTGTTGGCTTGGGTTGTGATTAGCCTTTTGATGGCTAATTAATCTTGTATTTGGCCTAATCATACCCAATCTATGCTTAGAACCTAGAGTTTTCCTTCATGCCCGCCAAGTGTTCGATGAAATGCCTGAGAGGGTTTTCATCCATATTTTTGGGCGATTGACTTATGCTGAGAGGTGAGGTCAATTTGCTAGTGTGGGAGAGGGAATGGCCGAATTCGGGACACGAAAGTAGTATCCGAATCGAGTTAGGTCTGGGGTTGCTAGTTTTGTGGTCTATTTCGACTAACCCCACGAAAGTAGGTGGTTACTCGAATTAGACTAGCTCATGACCCTTGAGAGAGGGCTTGGGTGGTCTTTGATGGTGCAACCGACCATCTCTTGTTCATAGTGTAATTTAGGTAGGTTAGGACTCGTTTTGGTTAGTTGGTTCACTCATTGGTAAAATCACAATTCCAAGTCGCTTGTTTCTGTGTTTGTAGCGTAGTTTAGCTCTTCACTCCTTCACCGTTCGATCTCGCCTAGATTGAGATGCTCTAGTGAACTCTGGTAGTTGGAAACACAATTCCCTGTGGACGACACCCCAAGTACTCAACGATATACCTTGCACTAGGGTTTATAAATATTAAAACTCTGTTTTTCTTGCAACAGTACTTTTGTGTGATCTCGGTTCAAGCGTTAGTTTGATATCATATACTGTTTTCCTGAAGCTTGACTTAGGACAATTGTAACCAACACCTATTTCACTCAAATTAGTGGATGGTCCCGTGAAGCACTCTTTGGGTATTTTGGAGGTTGTGCCTGTAAAAGTGGGTGATTGTTATGTACTTAATGACTTTATCGTCCTACATATTACCGAAGATGCGTATACCCAGATTAGTCAAGGGAGACCCTTTTTGGCCACTTCCGATTGTAAGATAGATGTGAAAGGGAGGCGGCTAACATTTGATGTGGGGGAGTGTCATGTAGAGTTTAATCTGTTGGAAGACCGAACTGTTTCCCTCTCTTCATTTACTTGTGAGGAAGTGACAGTTTCTCATGAGATAGAGATGTATGCTGATTTATATCATAGTGACCCTCTTATGTTTGATTATGTTTCTACTAAGGGCCACAACTGTGGCTATGCTAAGGTGGAATTTGTTGTCGCTATGCCATCTAGCGTAATGAGGACAAGCCCGATGCTATTAATGAGGGTTCCACGAGCAATTATTGCATGTTTACTGGCATACTGATGTCTTTGCCTTCTATGGATGAATTTACGTATGGTTTTAACTTAGGCGTTGAGTTTGGTAGTGGCCTATCTGCTAGAGCCCACTACCAGATTATTTGTATGCGGATCGTGCTATTTAGTCCTATTTGATGATGGAGAAGGATCTCCATCCCAATTACTAAAGGTGGTACCTTCTATTACAAGAATTCAATGCCTTAGTTCATGACAAGAGGGAGTCGGGAATTGTGGGGGAGCCAATTGAGAAGCCCCCTACCCACACCCTTTCTGACCCCAAGCCAGCACAAAAGTGATGGTCGAGCTCTCGACCTTGAAAGAGCGCTTCTTGGGAGATCAACCCAAGTTCCCTTCAATAGTTTTTTTTTTTATTTGTTTGTATATAATGTATTCCTTTTTAAAAAAACCAAAAAAAGGGAGAAAAAACAGAAAAGGAACCAAAAGAAAGAAAAAACCAAGGCCAAAATGGAAAAAAAAAAAAAAAGCGAAGTCATGAGCAAAAAGAGAGAGAGAGAGAGTAGGAAAAAAGAAAAAAAAAATGTAATAAGAGAGTTTTAGAGACTCCAGAATGAGCTACCATAGACCCCTTGCGATGTTTGACTTCGTCAACGAAGCTTCTGGCTAGAAATCAAAAAACTTTTGGAGATAGAGCCGACAAGAAAGGGTCTATGGTCTGTGTCGGGCCTGTTTCTCTATGGTCAAGGGCTTTTCAGGCCTTGGACCTGAGACTTTAATTCTTCTTCTTCTTCAACCTCGTCTCTCTCGCTCTCTTTAAACTCTCTCTATCTTTTTCTACAACATCATTAACACTCACCTTTATTTTTTACTCAAAGTCACTCAAATTTCTTCCATTGCTTCTTATTTTCTTCACTTACTCCACTTCTCCTTAAATTTCTCTTTTCGAGTTTTGTTTTTCTCATCTTCTTTCCATCTTCATACCCATATCTACAACACCTCAACTACACCTTCTAATCTTCCAAAGTTTCATCTTTTCTTTCGTAATTCTTCCCCACTACCCCTTAGTTCCATAGCACTCAAGAAGAGAATGAGGGCTACTGTAGGAGCGGGGACGTCGAGTCAAGTTCCCCTAACCTCAACTAAAGCGTAAAACTGAAGTGATATTCCTTAACCAGCTTGGTTTAACTAATCCCAAGCATGTTGCTAGATATATTGCTTTGAGTATTAAACTTGTTGTAGCTACTCGATACTTTGACAAGGATTAGTTAACGCGATTATAATTTCTAAATTATATTCGTTGGTTGTTTGCTCGTGGGGTATAGGTCAATTTATTGAGACTCTAGACCGTACATATCATAAAGTTAATTTGAAATTTTTGAGTACTTTGTATGTTGAAGTCACGAGTGGTCCTCGATGTCAAGAAGGGTATATATCATTTTACTTAAACAGGTGCTTTTAATAGCATATTCAATTTTCTACTTAGTTTAGATTTAGACCGATGACATGTGCCAAGGGAGTTTAATCATAATGCTTTTGGTATACCTTAACTGGTGATTATCAATATAATGTTAGTCACTCCAGAGGCACCATTATTCGAAATCCTTGTATTAAAGTGGCCCAGCGTGTCCTTGCTTATGGATTGTTTGCTTAGGAGGATAGTTTGAATGTGCCTCCTCTGTTCGAGCAATATTTTTTCCATAGGATACTAGAAGGGACGTGACTTGACCCTGGTTTGTTTTTTGCCAATCAATTGTTGAGTGTAGCTACTAGTTTTGTAAAGAGGATAGTAATTGGAAGCCTTATCAATCTTATAGCTCGATCAGTTGGTATTAAACCTATCCCTAATGATCAAGTGTCAGGTTCTGAGAGATTAGCCTTGGCTGCCTTTGAACAAATGAAATTATGTAGGCTAGAGGGAAGCAGGATATGTTGGATTTACCTTGGAAACAGGCATATGCCTCTTCCAAATGTTGACCGTCCTATTCTTTTGAACCCAAACAATCTTTCATTTATGCCACGTGAAGAGGAGTTAGTTCATCTTGCTCCTCCACCTCGTCCTCCTCTACAACCATATTTAGGCGCCTCTAGTACGTCTTAACCTTCCTCTTCCCAAGACTACACTGATATTCACATAACCCTTCGGTCTATCCAAGAGGAACAAGTCTCCTTACTGGCTTATATCCAATATGAGCATGCCTACCCTCCATGACTTTGTTCAGAAGTGGCATGATGAGCTCCATGAGATGATTGCTTCCTAGAACCAATATTCCTAAGACTTTCGTGCATGTTGAGAAACTTGGCGTAATTAGCATATACCTTAACCCCACCCCATTCTTCTCCCCCTCTTATCCTTTCTAGTTTATCTTCCCCCTTCCAATTGATTATCTTGTGCGTGCATTGGGAACGATGCTTCATCCTATCATGGGGAAGTTGTGAGTTGTCTGTTTCGTTTATGAAAATGTGTGCAATGTGGTCGTGTGAATAGTTTGCATCTTAGATCATGCATTTAGGGTTACTTAGAGCATTTTTAATTAAGCATTTAGTTTTTTAAATTTTATCTATTTTAGGTTCCTTTTCTTAGTTTTAGTTTCATATTGGCATTTTCAATTTTTTGTTGCATTTGAGGTTTGGCATGCATACAAAAAGCAAAAAAAAAAAAAAATCATCTGATAATGAGTCTTAGACTAAGTAGCTTTGTTTTGCTTAATTTGACCCTTTTAGTTATGCCCATTTGTGAATAAAATGTTTTATAATGTGTTTTTGAAATGTGCTTCTTGATTTGACTGTCAAGTTGAATGTGAATTGATTACTTAAATGATACTTTGCATGAATATTAGGTATGTGGGATTCAATGAGCTAGTTTTGGTAGTTGTCCTGTGAGACTTTGAGTTTGATTTGACTAATTTATCAATTTTGACTTATATTTCTTTTCATGTGTGCCTCTTCCTAGATTTTAAATCTTTACAACTTGCTTTGACTCTTGTTCCACATCATATTAAGCATGCGCATTTAGGCAATATGATTGAGGCATTATCAGACTTTATGAGCTACATTGACCTATTGTATATTATTTAATCCCTGCTACACTTTTAAGCCTCGACAATGTTTATTGAAGTGAACCTTTAATCTAGCCCTTGGTCAAATAGATGTCTACCTTGTTTAGCCAAGACTAAAGCATTTCATTTCTTGATTTGTGGTGACTTGAGGATGATGACATGAGATGGATCCATTTTGGTTGGTTATTGCGAGTTAGTTGAGAAGTTTTGAAAGATACATAAAGTTCTATGCCATTATCATTCTTTTAGAGATATATGTAGGAAAAAAAAAGAAAGAAAGAACAAACACAAGAAAAGAGAAAAGGAAAAAATAGAAAATGCGCAATAAAACGGATTTGGCGTAGATGTTGTTTGGAATAACTCAACACTTTCTCTCGTTTAGAATCAACTATCGAGATTTGTTTATATCTTTCACATATATTGGTTTAAATAGTTCGTCTTGTGTATTTGGGAAGCGATGATCTTGCTTTTAGTCTTTGGCTTTTAGCTCTACAAATGCGAAAGCATTTGTTCCCTTCTAAACCTTTACCCAATAGCCCTGTTGCAACCCTATTGAAGTCCTTATCATCGCATTGTGTGTTTTGGGTTCTAGTGACAGCGAATTTAAGACTCTTGTCAAGCTAATGGTAGGTTTGATTCTTTGGAATGAGATTTGAGGTAATCTCATTATATTTTGAAACACATGAGTATTGAGTCTTCATTACTAGAGGGAGGTTCTATTGGTTCTTCTTAGAGATGTCAATGGATCGGATTCAGATCGGATACTAGAACATCCGAATCTGCATTTGATTTTATTCGGATCCGAAAATCTAGTCCGAATTCGATCCGAAAGAACCTCTGGATCCAAACCGAATCGGATCGAATCGGAGTCAGATTTAATCTAAACCGAAATAATTTCTTTTGGCACGCAACAATTTTATACAATTTTTCTATATTCTACCTATCTAATGATGCGATGATGTGTGTTCATATATTGTATTAATCAAATCCTGAACATGTAAGTTAAACGAAGAATAAAAGAAGGACCATATATCAAGCTCAACAAAATGACAACATGTTACAACAATTACAAGTCTTAGCAACTGTGAGATACATTTGAAATATAATAAATAACATGTCCAGCTTATAAAAAGAAAAAAAATAAGAGTACAAATCCTCCACTTGCTTTATTTAGCCCTTCTTCTCTGTGGTCTCTAACTAGGGGTATATATATAATAATATCTATGAGTAATATTTTTATGGAACTCAAATTTTTAATAGAATTAAGTTTTAGAATATAATTTTGATCATACCATTGATCCATATGTTGCTGTCTCTTTGTCTCGTCATGTCTACTCCATTTGCATCTTCATCACAACCATAGTAATATCACCACATATTGCCCACTTGAGCCCTCATTAACCTCTTTCAATAACACATTCAGATTGCTAAAAGTGACGGTTGAGGGCTTTATTATAGAGTTTGTAGAAACTGAACACTCATTAAAGTATAATACATCTATAAAATCATCAATTCAAATCAACCCCAAAAAATGATCAAAATCAACAATCTTCCCAAACCCCAAAATGGCAAAACCTAAAGCCTAACTTCTCTTATTCTTAACCTCAAAGATCTAAACAACACTCTAAGTCATAAAAATATATATTTAGATTTTATTGTATGAGTTGTTAAATTAAGGAGAAACAGGAGATGTGCACTCATGAGAGACTAGAGAGGGATGATGAAATGCTTGGCATAGGCGCTGTAGAAAACAACGAGATGATAGAGGCCTAGAGAGACAGAGAGAGAGAGAGAGAGAGAGAGAGAGAGATAGGAGTTGGAGCGAGGGGTCGAGGACTAAGGAGGGACTACTCTCACAGTCCGACTAGCGAGTAGCGAGAGGCCGAGAGTGGCTAGCAAGTAGCGAGAGGCCGAGAGAGACTAGTGAAAGGCCGAGACCCAAGAGTGACTAGCGATCCGAGTGGCAAGGACAACTGGTGAAGTGGCGAGAAGAAAGAGAGTAACTAGGGGGAATATTAAGGTTTCAACGTTGTACTTTATACATATCAAAAAAATGTGCTGACCCAAAAAAAAAAAAAAAAAACACTGGGCTGGCTGGCAGCTTCGGATTCGGATTATTTTTATTAGATTCAGACTCGAATTTTTCTGTTTCATATTCGAATTGGATAATTTTACCTCGGATTGGATCGGATCTACTTTAAATTCGGATGTAACTTCCATCCCTAGTTCTTCTTGCTGACATTATTCATGCGTCAATATGAGTGTTGAGTTGAATTGAGCAATTGATTTAATGTTCGATGAGATAGTCTCTAATTATGTTTCGAAAGCTTAATTTTGCTATCAGTTTTGTAATAATTTCAATCACTTTTGGGCTAAACTTATTGAGTCGGTTTGGTTATCGATGGTACTACGTTTGTTTCTGCGAGGAGGATTTTCATCACAGTTTTGGTTTCCTTAGTTGCTTGGGGATATGCAATAGTTCAAGCATGGGGGAGCTTGATAAGTGTCTATATCATTTTTGGGTCATTTTGATGCATTCTTAGGGATTTATGAGTTTTGTCCTTAGTTTATACCCCCAAAATCCCATTTTATGCTTGGGTATAGTTCTTTGATGACTTTTGCAAGTTTTGATACCTTATCAAGCATTGACCCTTAAAAGTCAAATTTATGACTCACCACAGACACCTCCAGCCACCATGCCCATGGAAGAAAAAAAAGAACAAGAGAAATCAAAAACAGAGGCCCGTATGGACTGTCCGTGGTGGTTGCCATGGTCCGCGGCAGGCCTGTAACTACTGCACCCCTTCATTTTCCTTGGCTTGTGTCACTGAGAATTGACGATGGCAGCTATATGAAGATATACTCGGCTTCTTGAACAAGAGACCTAAAATATCTACCACAGAAATCTCTTAAAGTTTTGCATTTTTTTTGACTTTTAGGAGCAAAAAAGAAGATTGGAAGGAAGATTACTTGCATTTGGAGTCTTGAAGATTGAAGAAGTTGCCAAGAAACTCCATTGTTGCTAAGCTATTCTTTTCCTTTGTTATTTAAAGTCAAAATATTAGTTTTGTTTTATTGCTTTTCTCATTGAACTATTGTGTTAGTTTTAATCATCAGAAATGAGTAGTTTCTTTAGTATGGGGATTTGATGGCCAAACTATGAACTTAGATTCTAAATCTTCATCAATAATATGTTTATTCCATTTGGAATATTTCAATCTATTTTGTATTCTGATTATTGTGAGTAATTTGGGTCAAATTAGCTTGCAAAATATCAAATAGTTGGATGAAGAACTCAAAGGAGAAGTTCGCTATTGGATCGGCCAGTGTAGACTTAACATAGTTACTTTTTACTTTTAAGAGAAAGTTGCATGTTAAGAGGAAAATTGATAACTAAGGCTCTTAATTTTAGACTAAATCAAGAACCTCTTTGAAAGAATGGTAGTATGCTTAGTCTAAACAGTTCAATTCATTTTGAAAGAAAGGATTAGATATTATATGTTTGTTATTTTTTGATTAATCCAAATTTAAGAAAGCATAGATATTATTTATCAGATCTAGTTCATAGTTGGTGAAGCAAATCCCTAGGCATTTTTAATTGATAGAATTCTCAAGTCAATAATTAGCACTTTATCTAATGATAGATCCATTTATTCCTCAAAATCGACTTATAATTGCTTAGCATTTTTAAAGGATAAACTCAATATATTGCGTTGGTCTATGTGGGAACAATATTTTAACTAGACTACAGCATCCTTGCGCTTGTGGCCTTGTCACGTTTTTGGCACCATTGTCGGGGACCAAAATTTTTAATACTAAGTTAATTATTCTAAAATTGACTAAGCGCTTTTTCTTTGTCTTGTTACTTTTTATTTGCATTGGTAGTGTTTATGGTGGTTTTTCCAGATCTTTCGCGCTTTTATGCGAAATTCCTTTCCTTTCGAATTTGATACGAAGATAGAAAGGACCTTTCATTCGAGGTGGAAGAAGCTTCGGTTAGAGGAGTAAAGGCTCAAAGCCCAACAAGCATCTCGAAGTATGGTAGGAGGTGGAGGAGATTAATGAAGGATGCTTCGAGGCTTTATTAACCCGAGTGTCCATGGCATCACATTCAAAATTGCTAGGCCAACGGTAGAAGCCAATAATTTTGAACTAAAATCGACTCTTATATCTATGGTGTAGCAATCTCAGTTTGGAAGCACCCCGATGCAGGATGCTAATCTATAACTCTCAAATCTTTTTAGAGGTGTGTGATACCTTGAAGGTTAATGGCGTTTCAACCGATGCTATTCGACTTCAATTATTTCTCTTCTAATTGAAGGACAAGGCGCGGGCATAGGATCACTCATTGCCTCTGAGGTTGATTGCTACATAGGACGAGCTCACCAAGGCCTTCTTTGCAAAGTTCTTTCCACCTAGCAAGACGGCGAGTCTAAGAAATTAAATCACCACGTTTGCTCAAAGTGAAGATGAGTCGCCCTATGAATCTTGGGAGCTGTTTAAAGACTTATTGTGGTTATGCATATCATGGATTCCAATGATAGATGATTGTGCAAACCTTCTACAATGGGCTCACTCAACCATTAAGGTCTACTATAAATGCAGTGGCGGTGGCACATTGATGAACAAGATGGAGGATGAGGCCTATACCCTAATTGAGGAGATGGCACTCAATTATTACCAATGGTTTAATGAGTGAAATGAACCCAAAAGCGTTGGAGATAAGTTAGAGCTTGATGCTATTACTTTGCTTTCTGCTAAAGTAGATGTCATGTCTTAAAGTTTGGAACATTTGAATTTCAATTCTATTAGTTCAACTGCCCCTTCCCCATCATGTGAAATTTATAGTTCTGTTGACCATTTGACTGTGAATTTCCAAGTTGGGAGATCATTTTCTTAAGATGCTAGTGACCAAGTCAACTACGTCAACAACTTTAACCCTAGACCGACCAATGGCACATTATCCAATACATACAAACCAAGTTAGAGAAATCACGTCAATTTCTCCTATAGGCCTAATGCCCTTATTATGCCTCAATTGAATGCTAGACCACCCCCGGGTTTCAAAGGCTGCCCTACCTCCAACATGCACTTCAAAGTCTAACTTAGAGACCATGATGGAGATAATGCTTTTTGCACAATAAAAGAAAAATGAGTATATTAAGCTTCTAAGATTGATGTATTTAGTACTTATAATAAGATGTTGGAAGCTCAAATTGCCTGGTAAGCCACCTCTTAATCTACATCCCCAAGTAAACTTCCTAATAAGCCTAAGCTTAATCTCCATGAGCAGTGTAACTATACCTAAAGAGGAGGATTAGAGGATTTTGAGGGTCTTAGGCTTGAGGAGGGTGGAGAAGTGAATAGAGTAGTAAGTGAGGAGAGAAGTGATGAGCTTGACACTATAACTTTTAAAAGGGGAGCGGTCTAGAGGTTACGGAAGAGATCCCCCTAAGCTCAAAGATCCAGGTAGTTTTCTATTCCCTGCATGATTAGAAATGTGAGCATTTCTTGGGCTTTATGTGATCGTGGTTCAAGTGTTAGTTTGATGCCATATACCGTTTTCTAGACGCTTGATTTATGACAATTGCAACCAACAGCTATTTCACTCCATTTAGCGAACGGTTCTGTGAAGCACCTTTTAGGTACTTTGGAGGATGTGCCCGTAAAAGTGTGTGATTTTTGTGTGCTTAATAACTTTATCATCCTAGATATAGCCGAAGACTCGTATGCCCAGATTAGTCAAGGGAGACCCTTTTTGGCCACTTCTATTTTTAAGATAGATGTGAAAGGGAGGCGGTTAACATTTGATGTAAGGGAGTGTCATGCTGAGTTTAATTTGTTAGAAGACCTAAATGTTTCCCCCTCTTCATTTACTTAGGATAAAGTGACAGTTTCTCTTGAGATTAAGATGTATGCTGATTTGTGTTAGACTAACCCTTCTATGTTTGACTGTGCTTCTACTAAGGGCCCCGACTATGACTAATGCTATGGTGGAATTTGTTGCCCTTGTGCCATCTAGCGTAACTGAGGATGAGCCCTATGCTATTAATGAGGGTTCCAGGAGTGATTATTGCAGGTTTGCTCGTGTAATGATATCTTTGCCTTCTATGGACAGATTTACGCATGATTTTGACTTAGGAGTTGGGCTTGGTAGTGGCCCGTCTGATGGAGCCTACTACCAGATTATTTTGTTTACGGATTGCGCTATTTAGCGCTACTTGATGATGAAGAAGGATCTCCATCCCAATTACTAAAGATGGTACCTTCTATTGTAAGAACTTAATGTCCTGGCTCATGGCAGGAGCGAGTTGGGAGTTGTGGGAGAGCCAATTAAGAAGCCCTCTATCCACACCCTTTACGACCCCGAGCCAGCACATAAATGAAGGTCGAGCTCTTGACCTAGAAAGAGCACCTCTTGGGAGGCAGCCGAAATTTCCTTTAGTAGTTTTTCTTTTGTTTGTTTCTATATAATGTATTCCTTTTTTTAAAAAACAAGAAAAAGGGTGAAAAAAACACAAAATAAAGAAAAGAAAGAAAAAACCAAGGCAAAAATGAAAAAAAAAAAAAAAGAGAAGCCATGAGCAAAAAAAGAGAGCAGGAAAAAAGCGAAAAAATGCAATAAGAGAGCTTTAGGCACTTCAAGCAGAAGCTACCATAGGCCCCTTGCGATGTCTGACTCGGTCCATGGAGCTTCTGCCCAAAAATTAAAAAACTTTTAGAGACAAAGCCGACAATAGAGGGTCTACGATCCATGTCAGGCCTGTTTATCCACCATCAAGGTTTTTTATGCCTTTGGACTCGAGACTTTCATTCTTCGTCTTTAACCTCATCTCTCTCCCTCTCTCTCTCTCCCCCCCTCTCCCCATCTTTGTCTAAAACCTCCTTTTGTGCCAAAAATATGATATTTTTACGATATCTTTGTACCTAATTTATGCTCATAATAATTGTTCTTTTTAGATATTTATTTGATTTTATTTGATTTTGTAGGTGTTGAATAAATTGGAAAAAAGAAAAGGAAAAAATAAAAAAATAAAAAAATCCTACTATCTACCCAGTCACACGTGCTGGGCACGTGACCCGACCACCCCCTTAATCCCTTATCCTCTCTCTTCTCTCTCGGTCCACCATTCCAGAAAACCCTGACCCCCCATCTCTCGGTCTCTCACGCACTATCAATCCTCATGATCTCATCTCATCTCCATCCCTGTCTCTCTCTCTTTGACAGACCACCAGCACATGCCACCTTCACCCTCATCTACTATTGACGCTCCACGCACTGCCAACACATCACCATCGTCATCCCTATCACAATAGTCCAGTAAAATGAAGGGTTGCGATTGAGCCAGGCTATGTATATATCGAAGGTTGTGGTGCAGCTAGGTATCAATTCTAGGTTTAGTTTTACTCCTTTTAGGTTTAATTTTAGGTTATTCTTCATTTCAATTTTCAGCCATTGGTAGTTTGGGGTTTTGTTTTCGCTTTGGATTTTGAATGTCAAATTTGCAATTTCATATATTCAAAGCTTATTTTGTAATAATTTCATGTCATTAGGCTGCGAATCATTTGATTTCTGGTTTGAGTTCATTGGGTTTATGTTGATTTTGAAATTTATGCTTGAATTTGTGGATGAGAATTTATTGTTTGTGTTCTTCCATCTACCCCTATTTTGCCTGGAATTCGAGTGTATGTTTATGGTAATTCTGGCCCTTCGGTGAGCCTTGGAGCATGAGAATGGTGAGGACAAACCTCAATATTATTTTTGGGTCAAAGTAAGCTCTGTTGATGTTTATGGGCTGCGAAATTCAACTACCCTCCCCTGGTTGTCTTCTCCAAATCCGGTAACTTCCATGCCTTTATTGTTATGGGCGGTTGATTGTCTAATTTACAATGATTGTTTAAAATTTCATGAGTTTAGGCTCGATTTTTAGGGCATTTGATGTCACGATTTCCTCGTCCCCTGTTTCTGCCTTGTTTTAGTTTTGCTCTAATTTGCTTCCAATTACTTGTAATTGCGTTTTTAGGTTCTTAGTTGATGTTAGGAAGTGCCAACTATATAACATTAGTTAGTAAATGCCTTTTTGGTTGCAAGTTTACCTATTTCCTTGTTTAATTTATGAGTTTTGGTTGAATTCCTTGGAAAATCTAGCGATGAATAAAATTCATAATAATAGCATGAGTCTTGCGTTTAATAGTTGGTTTTGCCTATTTCATTATTTAGGATAGTTTAATTCTATTGATTGTGACCTTAATCTTATCCTCGTTCCTGAGGAAATGACCCTCAAGCACTACGATGATAGTCGTATACTTGTAGCATTTAATTTACACTCAAAACTATCGTACAAGTTTTCGATGCTGTTGTCGGGGGCGGCGGCATGAAATTTGGGTCACATTTTCTTTTTCTTTGTTCCTTTCTCATTAGTTGCACATGATTTATCTTGTTTTCTTTATTTCGTTGTTAAGTGTGACTTAGCTTAGTTATTTCGAAAAAATCTAAAAAATCCAAAACATTAGAAAAGCCTAAACTTGAAAAAAAAGGGAAAAACTTTGAAAGATCACTAAAAATTGAAAAACTTTAAAAAATTCAAAAACAAAATGCCAAGTTTCTATTTCCCTCAGTTTGAGCATGAAATATTTTGGCGATATTTGAGTAGATTGAATGAATTTCGTGCTCATTGTGTTGATTATTATTTTTAGAAATGCGAAATTTTTCCAAGTGATTTTTGAGGGTCTTAATGATGGATATAGGGGTCATGTTAGGACCATGTACCCCCGGGGGTTTGGATTATTTATTCATTAAGGTTCCTAACCAGATTTGGGAATTCTTTAACTACTTGGCTCATGATACATGAGAGTATGACAATGCTAGAGAGACTTTTAGTCACCCCTTACCTCACCCTTATATGATACATGCTACACCTTTATTTGAGAGTCGGATTGAGGGTATATCTTATGAGCACTCTCATGCTCCATGTGCTCCGGATTCATGTGATTATCATGATTTCTTTGATCATGATGTTGATACTTATCCATTGCATGGTAGACCTCATAGATTAGAGGCATTGGCTACCTTTAATATGGAGATTTACTTGTGAGGTTTACTCAAGAGTGACCTTAGGTCTTGTGATGACTTTGATATTAGGAGTAAGGCATCGATTCATTTAGGGCATGATTATTATTATGATACACCTCCTGATGACCTTGAGGTTTCGAGTGATCCCTCACCTCCTATAGTAGTTGCACCATCCCTAGATTTTAGTATAGTGAGTGACCACCTTGAGGGTGGTTTGACCATTCATGACCCGTTTCTTCCTTTGGCTCCCTTAGGAGAGCTAGAGGAAGAAGATGGAAGACTGATGCTAGCTTTGTCATTCAGTGTGGGATACGAGTTGAGTGAGAGGATACTTTTTTCTGAGGAGCATGCTTTTGATGAGCCTTCTGATGTGGAGTTTAGTAAGGTCTCACCTCACCTCGAGCTTATTGACCCCTTTTATGATGAGGCTTTCCCTAACTTAGGTCCTACCCCTCCCATTTCATCTCTTTTTTCTCCCCTCCTCATTCTTCCTCCTTCTTTAGACCCTCCTAAGTCTACTTTTGTGGAATCTAAGAGTTCTATGCGTGGTAGTCCTTGGTTAGATCAGATTCTTGATAATAGTTCCCTAGATAGACTTGAGGATCACTTTGAGGTGAAGAACTTGACTTTATGCCGTTCTTTGAGCTTTGATTCTCATATTTCCTTTTATTGGCTTTGCTTTGGTCCTCTCCCCTCCCCCTTTAGAGATGTTGGGTTTTATTTTGATCATTCAGATCACTTTAGATGGTTTATGTATTCATATAGCCATATCTTTATCAAACCATTGATTTGTGCATCTGATGTTACATATACACATCTTTCTTCTGATTGGGCTGAGACGTTTGATAAAAGCTTAAGAGAGCCTTGAGTTACATTGTGTTTATGCACTTTATTTGGGCTCCACCTCTTGTTTCTATCTATGTTTAGTTTTGATGCTCCATGGACCTCCTCGACATAATATAAGTGAGGCATTTAGTTTGGGTACAATCAGTATCCAACCTCGTATGATCGTTCCACCTTCCTCTCTTCTTCTTTTCATTTCTTTTCTTTCATTTTGTATGTGGTTCGATATTTAGGATTGTTTTATAGGTATTTTACTTGAAAACCCTCATGAGACCTCACTTGTCCACTTGGAAAAGCGAGGAGTTTAAAGAGCTTGTTGCATACGCTAACTGGAACCGTGATTCCTACAAAAGTGAGTTAGGATTTTTTTTCCTTATTTTCTATTTCATTTTAGGTAGTTTACTTATTTTACTCGAGGATGAGCAAAATCTAGGAGTGGGGGTATTTGTTTTTGTCAAAAATACAACATTTTCACGATACCTTTATACCTAATTTATGCTCATAATAATTGCTATTTTTAGATTTTTATTTGATTTTATTTGATTTTGTAGGTATTGAATAAATTAGAAAAAAAGAAAGGAAAAAATAAAAAATAAAAGAAATCCTAATATCTACCCGGTCACATGTGTTGGGCACGTGACCTGAATAGCCCCTTAAGCCCTCATCCTCTCTCTTCTCTCTTGGTCCATCAACCCAGAAAACCCTAATCACTATCCATCCTCATCATCTCATCTCCATCCCCCTCTCTCTCTCTTCGATAGATCGCCAGCACACACCACCTTCATCCTCATCCACCATTGACGCTCCACGCGTCGCCAGCACACCACCATTGTTATCCGCATCATTATCGTCCAGAAAAATCAAGGGTTGCAGTTGAGCCGGGCGTAAGTATATATCGAAGGTTGCGGCGCAACTAGGTATCAATTCTAGGTTTAGTTTTACAGTTTTTAGCTTTAATTTTAGGTTGTTCTTTGTTTTAATTTTTAGCCATTAGTAGTTTAGGATTTTGTTTTCATTTTGGATTTTGAATGTCAGATTTACAACTTCATATGTTCAGAGCCTAATTTGAAGAAATTTTGTGTCATTAGGCTATGAAAATCATTTGATTTCTAGTTAGAGTTCATTGGGTTTATCTGGATTTTGTAATTTGTGCTTGAATTTTTGGATGGGAATTTATCGTTCGTGTTCTTCTCTCTACCCCTATTTTGCCTGGAATTCGAGTGTATGTTTATGGTGATTCTGGCCTCTTGGTGAGCCTTGGAGCAGGGGAATGGTGAAGACAGACCCTAATATTGTTTTAGGTCAAAGTAAACTTTGTTACTGTTTGTGGGCTGCGAAATTTGAACTGCGCTTCCCTGTTTGCCTTTTCTAAATCTGGTAACTTCCATGCCTTCATTGTTATGGGCTATTGCTTGTGTAATTTGCAATTGTTCTTTAAAATTTCACGACTTTGGGCTCGATTTTTAGGGCATTTGATGTCATGGTTTCCCCCTCCCCTGCTTCTGCCTTATTTTAGTTTTGTTCTGATCTGGTTCCAATTACTTGTAATTGTCTTTTTAGTTGCGTAGTTAATGCTAGTAATTTATAACATTAGTTAATAAATGCCTTTTTGGTTGCAAGTTTACTTCTTTCCTTGTTTAATTTATGAGTTTTTGTTGAATTCCTTAGAAAATCTAGCCATGAATAAAATTCATGCTAATATCATGACTCTTGTGTTTAATTCTGTTGATCGCGACCTTAATCTCATCCTCATTCTTGAGGAGACGACCCTCAAGTACTATGATGATAGTCATATGCTCCCGGCATTTAATTCACTCTCAAAATTATCGTACACCTCCATTAACACCCACCTTCCCACCTCTAATTTTTACTCAAATTCACTCAAATTTCTTCCATTTCTTCTTATTTTGTTCACCGAACTCCCACTTCTCCTTAAATTTCTCTTTTCTAGTCTTCTTTGGCTCACATTCTTCCCATCTGGATACCCACATCGATAACACCTCAATTGCACCTTCTAATCTTCCAAATTTTCATCCTTTCTTCAATAAGTCTTCCCCATCACTGCTTAGTTGCATAAATTTTTCATTTTTCACCCTTTTCATCCCTTTTCTTCATATTTAGGATTTTCAAGCACCCATACTCCATGTCCATGGCACTCAAGAAGAGTACGAGGGCTACTCCAAGTGCTGGGATGTCGAGTCAAGTTCCCCAACGGGTTTCCCGACCTTAACTAATGCGCAAAACTGAAGCAATATTCCTAACCAACTTGGTTTAACTAATCCTAAACATGTTGCCAGATGCAATCCTTTGAGCATTAAACTTGTTGTAGCTACTCCATACTTTGATGAGGATTTGTAACTCGATTGGGATTAATAGATTATATTCATTGGTTGTTTGCTTATGAGGCTATGGGTCAATATATTAAGACTTGAGGCAATGTATATTGTGAACTTACTTGGGAATTTTTGAGTACTTTATATGTTGAAGTCATAAGTGGTCCTCAATGTTAAGAAGGGTACATATCGTTTTACTTGAATAGACAGTTTTATAAGCTTAATTTAAGTGCTTTTAACAGCATATTTGACTTTCCACCTAGTTTGGATTTAGACTGATGACATGTCCCTAGGGAGTCTAATCCTAATACTTTTGGTATACCATAATTGGTAATTATCAATATGATGTCGGTCACTCTAAAGGCACCATTATTTGAAATCTTGTATTAGAGTAGCCCAACGTGTCCTTGCTTGTGGACTGTTCGCTCAGGAGAATAGGTTGAATGTTCATCATCGTCTGAGCTATATTTCTTGTATAGTATGTTAGAAGGAATGCGACTTGACCGTAGTTCATTTTTTGCAAATCAATAATTAAGTGCAACTACCAGTTCTGCAAAGAGGATAGTAATTGGAGGTCTTATCACCCCCACAGTAAGGTTGGATGGTATTGAGCCTAACCTAGTTATAAAGTGTCCGGTTATGAGAGATTAGCCTTAGTTGCCTTTCAATAAATAAAATTGTGTAAGATGGAAGGAGGTAGGTTATTTTGGATTTACCCTGGAAACAGGCTTATGCCTCTTCCAAATGTTCACCGTACTTTCAAATGATTCCTTTCTTCCTTCTAAATCAGTCTCGGGCCTTCTTAATATAGTCAAAAAAAAGGAACCCCCAAGCTTCTTTTTTCTTCATTTAATTCTAAAATAAAGCCTTGAAGATGCCAAAGTGATGATGATGGTGGAAAATAACAACTAGTATTAATGAATTATTGGTGACGATGAAAGAAGAGAGAGAAATTAAAGAAGCATCAGTTATGGATGAAACAAGAAGATGAAGCAACACAGAGGGCCTTTCAGGATTATAAGGTGAATAGAGGAGCAAGAAAGAATAAGAAGGTTGGGGGCCTCGGTCATGTGAGGCGTGCGTGGCTGTTTAACTGAAGATAGGGAGAGCAGGTTGGAAATAAGCTGGGCAATGCTGGGTATGCCCAGTGTGTGGTAAGAAGGAGGAGCTGGGTTGGGGAATGAATGGCCCTCAAGTGAGGAAGAGGAGGGTCACGATGGGGGGGAAGGAAGAAAGACAGAATGGGCCCGAGAAAGAAGGAGGGAAAGAGATAGGAAAAGAAGGAGAAGGTGGATCAGGCTTGCTTGGGCCATAGATGGGAAGGTCACAGGCTCGGAGTAGAAGAAGCCTAGGTCTACTGGCTGAGCTCTTTCCTCAGTTTTTTTTTCCCTTCTATTTTTCTTGATCCAATACTTGTTGTAATCCAATCCCCTTTTGATTCAACTTTTTCTCTTATTTTAAAGCAATTTACTTATTCTTCAAATTTCTCAAATTCCTTCAAAATAAACAAAAACATGTATGAAAATCCTTGTTTAATAATTTATTTCAAGTAAAGTTTAGATGATAAAAGGGTATAAAATAACATAATTTCTGGTTGAACACTACCTTACACCTATATTTTCCTTGTCCTCGAGTAAAGTAAGCTAAAATATCCCGGGAAAAAAATAAAATTCTAACTCACTTTCGTAGGAACATGGTTGCACTTAGCCCCTGCAACAAGCCCTTTAAACCCCTGGGTTACCCTTAATGGACAAGGAAGGTCTCGTAAAGGTTTGCAGAAGATATAGCCACAAAATCTATAAAAAGAAAAAGAAAAAGAAAATTGAAAATCTTTTTGGTTTTTTCCAAAGTATATACAACATCGCCAAAAATATGTACATATTTCAATTAACCACATTACTCAAGTAACCTAAGTATTAGATCACATATAAATACAATGTACATATCAAGAAATTCTCAGTCTCGATTGGTGACATCCATACACAATCTTTCACTTAATTTAAAAATTATGTACAAGCCCGACTAATAGAACCTCAATTTAGGGACACTCCCGCTCATGTATTTTAGATATAACAAAGTTCACTCAATTAATCTTCCAATTATACAACCTATCATAGGCTTGCGATGATTCTCACTTCTGCATCACTGAGGTGCAATATGCAAGACGATAATCAGGATGACTTTACATGGGTTGTAATGGAGCTAAGGGTAAACGATTAGGAGAGGAACAATTGATTTGGGAAATGAGGAGCTAAAAGCCAAGTAGCTAATGAATAGCTAAACATTTCCAACAACTATAATAACCACACCTTCTCCCAAAACTAAATACCCATAAAATGGGCCAGTCGAGATGATTATGTACAATGATAACATTCATGCTAATAACTCTTATTCACAACTCATTTTGAAAATTTTGAAATTTTTTTCTAACATTTTTGTTTTTCAATATTTTTCATTGGAAACATTTTGCATTTTTTTCTCGTTTTTTTCCTTCTTTTATTAAGAACATGAGTGAATAGTGTGTATACAAACAAAACAACTCAATTTTCAAATAATCACAATGACACATCCCATCATATAATTAAAATCAACCACCAATTACATGAACATCCAAAAGCTACCCAACATATATTGAAGTGTTACTCCACTAGTATTAACTTAGGTATAGGCAATGTGTTTGGGCCTAGGCTAAAACGAAGTACCCACATCAAAAGCAGTCAAGGGTTAATGGGCTAGCAAGTGATAAAACATTGAAATCAAGGTCGCAATTTGGCCTTGTTGCTCACAAAATAAATGAATGTCTCTATCACATTTTCTGATGCACATGCTAAATGTGATTTTGAAGAGAATCAAATCAAGTTCTAGAGATTTAATGATGGAAGAGACACATGAAAGAAAATATGAGCCTAAAAATGACAAATTAGTCTATAAGTCACAAAATCGCAAAAGTTCATATACCAAAGTCAAGCTTGCTATCGAAAAATTATGGGAGTTAGGACTGTACACAAGCATCACACTTGGCACTAACTTCTATCATGCATACCACATCTATATACAATGTAAGACTAAAGCATAAGAAAACATAGTTAATTAGAATAGTACATGTATTCCGCCAAAACAAAAACAAAAATCTTTTTAAATTTTTAAAATTTCCTAATTTTTTTAAAGCTTTTTTCGTTCTCTTTTTTTTTGTCGAAACGTAGTTTCCCCACCCCCACACCTAAATCAGACAATGTCCACATTGGAAGTGAAAGGAAATATAAAACACAAAATAAAAATGAAAAAGAAAAACAAATATTAAAAAAGAAAAACAAGACTTAAAAAGAAAAAGGATACGTCTTTAAAATTAAAAAATAAAAAATAAAATAAACCAACAAATATATACAAAAGAAAACAAAATAAAAAGATTACAAAGAGAACAACGATTATAGCATGTATAGTGTTGAATTACACCTAAGTTATGCCGTCCTTAAAACCAAAGAATTTAAGGTGCGTCAACCACTCCATACCAAACTGAAAATTGCTACACAAATAATAACACAATAGTGAGTGCAGTAGCTTATCAAACATGCGAGAACAACTCTTGATAAGATTAATGTAGTAGAAATTATAGAGTTAGAGCCAGAAAGAGTACATCCCCAGCATCAACGCAGCATAAGTAAGGGTCACATTTAACTTGTCAAATTGTTGGGCCCAAACATTAAACAGAGAGACATACTCAAAATTAGCAAGCAAATCGGCCATTGCCCTAGAAATTTTGTCATCATGGACGAGTGGTCTAGGCAAATCAATGGGTTGTGTCCTCAAGCCTTTTAATATCAATATGCTCAAGAGTTTGGCCCAAATTAGCATCCGTGGGCACAAAGTTCTCAGACTTTGAAAATTCAAACTTGGATTTCTTGAGGATAGTGTCACTAATGATGGGGTCAAAAGAAAAGGACTCATATTGAACACAAAAACTCACATCCAGACCTTCATACTCATCTATGCCGTATGAAAAAGATTTATATTCTATGCATTTGTCATCATCATATTTCAAAGTAATGGGCTCATCATCCTGCTCACATGACTCAGCTAAACAAATATCTACTGACTCATATATCTCATGATGCTCAACTTCAGATGTGATGCTCATATCTAACTTGCTAGCTTTCTCAAATGCTTCATCCTGCTCAAACTAACAACTGTAATTAAAAGGGGTGTGTGGGTCGGCAAAAATTAGAACATCCTTAGTAACATCCTTCTGTGCACTAGGTTCAGGTGCAAGGACAGGGGATAGAGACATAGGGAGGTCGCTCTCTTCTTCTAGGCTAGGAAAAGGCATAACATTATGCAAATCAGGCCTAATAAGATAAGAGGGTTCAAAATTATCACAAACACTAGCTTCAGGTTCAGGAAATCCTAAACTGCAGTCAAACTCATTATAATTATCCCTACTATGATTAAAATATTAAAAATATTAAGTAATTATCTCTTTCATAGTCTCTATCATTTTATCAGTCAATACATTTATAACCTTAAAATGATTTGCACATGTAGCATCAATATAATCACGTTAAGGATAATTATGAACACCATGATCGAAGACTCACAGTAATCACACAAAACAGGAGACAAATGAGAGTAAGATGGGTCATATGAGTCAATCAAGTGATTCTGGTGGTGAGGATTAGCATGAAAAACATGCTCACCATGAGTAGGGCATCTTAAGCTACATTTTGCTTGTTTAAACTCATAAGAGCCCCCGTAAATACAAATTTTGTGCCTAAAATAAATTAGACAAGATAATGAGAAACAAATTTGATTTTTATTGATGTTGTATATGGATACAATCTCTGAATTAAATACAATGAGATGATCCTCTAATTCAATCTCCTAATAACTTGAATTGTTTCGAGGGCATAACCACTTGATCTCGAATGATGCAAATCAGTTGAAGAACTCTAAAATGGTTCTTGATCTTGATCTGCAGATGCTTGATTGCTATTTCTAAAGCTCATAAGTTTTCATCCTTCTCACTTTGTAGCTTGATACTGCTTGCAGTTTGAGCCTCTAAATTTTGCAATGCTGAATGTTTAATGTAGTTGGTCAGATTAATCGATGCGAGGGTGAGGTTGTTTGATCTCGATCGATGAACTGGATGAGGAACTCTAAAGTAGACTTCAATTTGAGGTTGCAGAAGATGTTGAGCTAGTTGACTTTGATTCTTGTTGCTTGGTAGCTGAATTTCATCTGTAGTCTGAGCTCTGAAGCTTGCAAGCTGCTGAATGCTAAGCTCCTCTTTAGAATAAAGGGGAGAACCCTATTTATAGGCTCTACCTGCTAGGATTAGAGCTGGGCTTTAGGCCCATGCCCAGTAATTATTTCCTTATTTTTAAATAAAGCAAATAACTAGTAATTCTGCATCATCGATGATATGTGGTCGCCTTTAACTGGCTGAATTTTAGCCATATTCAATTTTGACCAAGCTGGTCCACTAAAGTCAACATGACAAAGGGCAATTTGTGATTGGTCTACTTTTTTACACGTGACACCATCCGATTTATCATAGAATTTTTGCCTTGTACAAATGCCCCTTGAGAGTCAGACGCATGACGACTATGGAGTCTTGAGCCGATCGAGTCTCGAAACTTGAAAGGTGATAGGAATATGCTGATGACTTAACTTGTTGCACCACCTAGTCGATCTCTTGATTTAATAATGTTTTGTAACAATAATTGTCTGACATTCCTTCTTCACTGGACATGGAGCTAGCTTGTATAGTAACCCTCTTCAATGGTTGCAATTCGATATGAGCATTCAAATCAAAGTTTGGACTTAATAAGGCAACTTAAGTCAATTAATTTGGGCCTTTGGATTTACGAGCCTCGAAGAATACCCTCAATGAATAACTAATGAAAAATGGTATTACTTGAGTCTTACTACTCACATCCTCTTTATTTAACTAATGCCTTCATGCAAATGCCTTCTCAGCCACGCATTGGGATATGCCCACATATTTTTCTCTTCACCTTAATTTTGTTTTTTGGGATAATAATAAGGAGTAATTCATTAATGAAAAGTCGTATGACATATATAATGAATATATCCTAATAAAAGTAGATCTAAAACACCAAATTGAATAATTTTCTCCTGAAAGCTAATGGTAAATATACTGTGGACCAGCTTTGAACTTGTAGCAGTTTTCTTCACCTTAATTGTTGCCAGGTAAAATTTGCTTACTCTTTTTTTTTTTCTATGTCTTCTTCATTAGCCTCAAGCAACATTGGGGTAAACCCAAAATGTTGAGGGGCTTTTTTTTTTAATTAGAGCAGGGGGTTTCTCTGCCCTTCGTTGCACTTTTAGGAATCCTTCATCTTCTGGGGAAAGAGAGACAGCTAGAGAGGGAGCGAGAGAAGAAGGAATTAAGTTTTTGTACTTTGGGTTCTGGCTCTGTACTGTGTTGATTATCTGATCAAATTTGCTTAACTTTGCTCCGCATTAATTTGGTCGATTTTAGGTGGGCTAGCTAGCACGCACAATCCTTCCTCCTCGTTTTTTCAATTTTCTCCAGAGCGTTCTTCATATTGTGCAGCCATGGCAGATGCTCACTTCTGTTTTCTGCAATTTAACGCAAAATTGCCCTAGAGTATTGGTCTGTTTTCTGCACCATCCATGAGATCGCGACCAGAATTTAGGCCAATCTTTTTTTTGACATTTTTTTTACCTTCGTTCTTGTGTGTGGTTTTTTTGGGTCTTCAGGAAGCTTTTGAATCGGCTACTCCCCCTATTAGATCGCAAGTGAGGTTAGCTTTTAAGACGAAGAATCATTTCTTCCTGTAGATTCGATTCTTCATAGGAGACTCCCTCACTTAATCTAATTGGGGTCGACTTGAATTTCCTCCTTATAGTAGCGACTCCTCTGATTAGATCGTGAAGTGAGGTTGACTTTTGAGACGAGAAATTGTTTCTCCCCGTAGTTTCGATTTTTCATAGGAGACCCTCTCACTTAATCTAATTGGAGTTAACTTGTCTTTCTTCCTAGTAGCCGTGACTCCTCCAATTAGATTGTAAAGTGAGGTTGACTTTTAAGATAAGAAATCGTTTCTTCCTGTAGATTCGAGTCTTTGCAGAAGACTCCCTCATTTAATATAGTTGGAGTCAACTTTGGATTTCTTCCTTCCAGTCATGACTTCTTCCATCAGATTTACGAGGGCATGGCTTCTCCACTCAGATAGTGAAGGCAGAACTTCTCCGGTCAGATAGAAAAGATATTAATCATCCGATCAGACAGCGAAGACATTCAGACAAGGAAGATGTACCTCCTCCAATCAGATAGTCAAGACATGTTCTTCCAATCCAAAAGTGAAGCTCTAACTCCTCCATTCAGATAGCAAAGGCTTAACTCCTACGATCAAAGAGTGAAGGCATTAGACTCCTCCAAGCAGGTAGCAAAGACTTGACTTCTTCCATCAGACAGTAAAGGCAACTCTTCCGATCAGAAAGAGAAGGCTTGGCTTATCTGATTAGGCAGCAAATGCAACCATCCCGATTAGAAAGCAACAGCTTGGCTTCTTTGATCAGACAGATGAAGCATAACTTGTCCAATCAGGCAACTTAGGTAACTCATCCGATCAGATAGTGCAGGACTTAGCTCTTCAATCATATAAAGCTTTGACTCCTTCGGTTAGACATTACAGACTTGACCCCTTCGATTAGACCGATGCTTGACTTGTCCAATCAAACAACAAAAGTGCCTTCTTTGCTCAAACAGTGCAGACTCGATTTTTCAATTGCTCCGATCATATAACGAAGTGAGTTCAACCTTCACAGCTAGGAATTGACTTGAAATAGGAGGTTGCCTACTTGAAAGACGATGTCTACACTGTCAGTGCCGACTTGAAGGAAAAGACTGCCAATTTAAAGAAAGGTGGCTATATCGCTAATGTGAAGGAGGATGCGATCTTAGTGTTACGCATAACTTGAATGCTTCTAAAAGTTTACAACAATTTGGTGGCTGTTTGAAGTCTGTTGATATGATTTGAAAATATGCTTAGTGACTTACGAGTTAACGCCTTTGATAAAATGACTTGACAGTCTTTTACTTTGATGACTGAGAGTTTTGAACTTGATGACTTGAGAGTCTATTTAGTGACTTAAAAGTCAATAATTTTGTTGACTTACGAGTCCTAAATGTTAAAGACTTGAGAGTCATCAAGTTTGATAACTTGGAGCTTAGAACTTTTTTGATTTTAGAGTCTAGAGCTTTGAAGACTTGGTAGTCATTTAATTTTGATGTCTTGAGAGACTTGAACTTTGACGTCTTGAGAATCCATTTGGTAACTTGGGAGTCAGTAATTTTTTTTGACATAGAAGTCCTTAAAAACAATTTCGGAGTCTTAAAAAATTGACTTGGAAGTTTACGATATTTGTGACTTAGGAGTCTGCTAGGATTAACCTGGAAGTCAGAGAGTTTTATGACTAGAGAGTCTTTGCGATTTGATGACTTAGAAGCCTTGCACTTTACTGACTTGAGAGTCTGTTTCTTTGGCATCTTTGACTTTGAAAACTTAAGAGTCTATTACATTAATGACTTGAGGGTCTGTAAGGTTGACTTGAAAGTCTTCGATACCTTGAAAGTCAACAACTCTATTTGGCTTATGAGTCACCAACTTAGATGACTTAAGAATCTTTAAGTTTTACTTATTTGAGGCTTATGTTGTTGATGACTTGAGAGTCTATGATGTTGATGACTTGAGAGCCATTGAATTCACTTCAAAGTTTATAATTTGTCGACATGAAAGTCTTTAGGTGACTTGGAAGTCTTTGATATTGATGGCTTGAGCATCTTATAGGTGACTTGATAGTCTGTGCTGACTTAAGAGTCTAGAAGTTTGGAGTTGGAAGTCCTAGGAGTGACTTGAGAGTTGAAGAAGTTTTGTAGCTTGACAGTCTTGAGGAGTAACTTGAAAGTCTTTCCCAAGCATATAGTTATGTTGACTTAGAAGTCTTGGAGTTTGTTGGCTTAGAAGTTTAATATAATTAACTTAAAAATCTTTAAATGTGACAACTTTGGAGTTTATAAAATTTGATGACTTAGCAGTCTTGAATTTGAATGACTTGATAATCTCTTACTTGTTGACGTAGGAGTCTGAAACTTTGATGACTTAGTAGTCTATTAGAGTTTGACGACTTGGAAATCTATAAATTTTGATAACTTAGGAGTCTTAAAAGTTTGACTTGGGAGTCCATGAGATTTCATGACTTTGGGGTCTGTTGAGCTTGGCTTCGGAGTTTGGTAGGATTGACTTCGATTTCTGAGAGTTTGATGACTTAGGTGTGTGTAGAAGCTGACATAGAAGTCTCAGAGTTTCTCAACTCAAAAGCCTATAAAGGTTGACTTAGGAGTCTTAGAGTTTGGTGACTTGAAAGTTTAAAATGAGTGACTTCAAAGTCTTCCAGTCTACGCAAGGAGTGACTTCCAACTCTGTAAGTTCTTTGATGACTTATGAGTCTATGGGGGTTGACTTGGAAATCTGCCCGCTAAACAAAAATTTTAGGTGTGCTTTTACTAAAGCGTTTTTAATATGATTTGATGATCAATTAGATTCTTCGGTGTCTTCTTTGTCTAATGTGATCTTTCCTTCTTTTACAAGTTGCATGACTTGTCTTCTAAATGCTTTGCGCTTCTCTATAGCATGACTAATGATCATGTGATACTTGTAATATTTGGGATCACTAGTTCTTTCAATTTCTTCAGGATGCCTTGAATCTGGGAGTTCTATAAGCCCTTTCTCAAGAAGTTTGTCAAGCATTTCTAGTACACCAGATTCAAAATAAGGGTATTCCTTCTCTTCAAAGCCTCTAAGCATGGAGCTTCTATTTCTTGACGATGTTCTTGATTCATCATCATCGAGCCTTCTTCCATAGTAGGCACTTGTAAGCTCCATATCATGAGCTCTTGTTGCCAGTTCATGAAAGGTTTTGGGCTTGTTTACTTTCAAGGAATAATGTATATCCCAATCAATCCCTTAGGCACACATCTCAATAGCTAAAGATTCAAATAAATGGTCTTTACACTTCAAAGAGAGAGAGCACGCTAATGATTAATGTAATCGACAACTGACTCGTTGTTCCATTGCCTTATATGTGTTAGTCAACTCTATTATGCTAACTATGCGGGTGTGTACTATAGCAGCAATTTAAGAACTCACTTTCCATTTGCCCCCCAACTATTAATAGACTCTGAGGCAAGGTTTGTACACCAGTCAAATGCAATTCCTTTAAGAGATCGCACGAACTGTTTCACCAATTGGTCTCCTTCAGTGCCAACATTACTGCAGGTTTCGATGAAGTGAGCGATGTGCTGCTTGAGGCTACCATTGCCATCAAATTGGTTGAATTTAGGTGATTGATAGCCATGAGGCATATGAACTGCATCGATCCTCTTTGTATAAGTTTTCTTATACATGTGAGTTTTATGAAAATCACCTCCTAGATGAGCCTTCACTGCATTAGCTATCAAGTTTTGGATATGCTTAGCAGACATCAAGCCTAAAGAGTGATGCTTCTTTACCCTACACTCGTCGTCAGACTCCTCGCTATGATTAGAGTCTTTGTCAGAATCTTCATTGCCTAAGCCTTTGTTGAAAGCTCCAGACGACTACTTTTCCAACTTTTTTATCAAAGCAGCAATCTGTTTGTTTTGACACTTGATTTGATCATCCTTTTCTGCACTTTCCTTTCAGGGTCATTCTAGAGTTTCCTTTATGCTTGCTAATTCTTTCTCTAAGTTGATAGCCTTTACCACCATGACTCGCATGATGATAGTATCAGAGGATTCGACTTCAACTTGTGAGAAAAGCGAATCCCATGAAGATGTTAGTAAAGAATCACTACTACCATAGTCATCATCTTTCTCATTGAAAGGTTGGAAGACAGGATTTGTGTGGGATTGGAATTCATCTAGCTCATAGGGCAGTCATGAAGACAGCAAGAGGTTTTAGCTTCCACTTAGGGAGACAAGTAGTTTGATTGACTCCATTAGTATGCAAGTCGGAGCCAAATTTTTGAGCTTTGCGTGGCTGCAAAGTTGGAGCCACGATTTGTTGCTTTAAGGTGATGGAGTCAGCAGCTTTGATTATACTCCTACTTATCACCCTGGTGCTTCGATTGCCAAATGCAATACTACCCTTTGTGGATCCTTCGGATGTAGCTTCAATAGTTTCCTTCTTCGAAGATTGAAGAATGGTGTTCTTGGGAACCATTTCTTCTCTGAAAGAGTGTAGAATTTGTTCACTTGGAGAAAGAGATAAGAGACAAAGAAGTCACACTGAGTGTGCCAAATTTGTAAATACAAATTTCGTGCCTAAAATAAGTTAGACAAGAAAATGAGAAACAAATTTCATTTTCATATTGATGTTGTATGTGGGTACAATCTGTAAATTTAATATAATGAGATGATCCTCTAATTCAACCTCCTAATGACTTGAATTGTTTCGAGGGCATAACAGCTTGATCTCGAATGATGCAAATCAGCTGAAGAACTCTGAAATGGTTTTTGATCTTGATCTGCAAATGCATGATTGCTATTTCTGAAACTCACAAGTTTTAATCCTTCCGCTTGGTAGCCAGATGCTGCTTGTAGTTTAAGCGTATGAATTCTAAAATGTTAAATGTTTAATGCAGTTGGCTAGATTAATCGATGCGAGGGCAAGGTTGCTTGATCTCGATCGATGAACTAGATGAACAATTCTGAAGTAGATTTCAAACAGAAAATGTTGAGCTAGCTGACTTTGATCTTTGCTACTTGGTAACAAGATTTCGTCTATAGTCTGAGCTCTGAAGCTTAGAAGGTGTTGAATGCTGAGCTCCTCTTTAGAATAAGGGGAAGAACTCCTATTTATAGGCTCTGCCTGCTAGGGTTAGAGCCGAACTTTGAGCCTAAGCCCAGTAATTACTTTCTTATTTTTAAATAAAGCAAATAATTACTAATTTCTGCATCATCGACGACATGTGGTAGCTTTTAACTAGCTGAATTTTAACCATATTTAATTTTTACTAAGCGGGTCCACCAAAGTCAACGTGACACAGGGCAATTTGTAATTGGTTGACTTTTTCGTAAGTGGCACCATCCGATTTATCGTAGAATTTTTGCCTTCTATAATCCCAACCCACTTGTTAAAAGAAATTTCATACTCATCTTGAGTTCTAGACAGTAATCCTATTACACCTCTAGGACAAATAGACACAATATAATCCCTAGATTTAAAATTCAGACTCACAACAATGACCTCACAAGTTTTTTCATTCGTGAAAACTTTGGTTCAATTGGGCACGATACTCATTAAATCTTGGCAGATAATTCCAGAAAGGTTCATGCTCAAATCAAGGGAAATTAAAGACTGACATACTTGAAATTTTGTTTTTAATTTTGAGATTTTTCCAATTTGTGGGATTTTCAACTTTTTTGCCTTTTTTAGGTGTTTTTTTAAAGGGAAACAAATGACTACATGACAGTAATTATAAGCTAATGACTAACAAAAACAAGGCAGTTGAACTAAAACAAAATAAACTAAAAAAAATAAAGCTACATTACAAACGGTTGAGCAGAAATTTTTTATGGACATGAATTTGTCAAAATTAACATTTATAAAATTAATGAGAGCACAAAGAAGGATCCGAAGGCGTATGCACATAAGATAAAATTGGGACTTTTGAATTTGGACTGTTTATACCTTATTAAATATCCTAATAACTTCAGGGGGGAAAAAAAAGATGAATAGATGACCTCACTCCCTATTTACCTATTCTTAATTACCTTAAATATATCTGAATATTATGCTATTGTTGAACTAAAAAAATGGAAGACAATAATTTTACGGGGCGTCATTTAATGCACAATCCTACCCAGTAAAATATGCACAGATAAGAATCATGCATTGCACCTGGCGGCTACAGTAAAATTGCAAACCAAAGGGAAAAATGAGAAGTCTGTGAATTACGTTTATCGTCATGGCTAAGGAAATAAATATGGTCAATCCATTACGCAGCACCCTTATTAGCCGCTGAACAAACAACATCTCAAGAGAGGTTTAATTGCTCCTTGTATCCTACGTTCAAAATGAAAGTTAGTTGACAAAGCAAGACATCAGCCGACTTTCTCCTCATTGCTAGGTGTTGATAAAGCAAAACATTAACCCACTTTCTCCATTACTGCCAGGTGGAGTACTGGGAAGCTACCCACGTTTCCTTGATAGGGCCTATCATCTCAACACTATAAATGCCCAGAGACAAGCAAAGGTACAGCCCTTTTTTTTGGGTGGGGGGGGGAAGCACGGAACAGGAAAGAGCATAGAGACCCAAAAAGAACAGAGGAGAAGAACAGAACACAAAGAAAAGACAGAAACAGAGACAGAAATTTTTGATCGTGGGCACAAAAGGTAAGGAGCTCACGGATTGAAACTCATTATCATCTCCCATTTGTTTTCCCTTCTATGAAATCCATCCTACCATAGTCTAGTACAAGAAAATAATTCGTTATACAGTTGAAAAAATTACAGTGAGTGAGACAGTCATCAATGGTGTTGTATAAAGTCCCAACCTTGCAGCCATTGCTTAAAAAAAAAAAAGAAAGAATAAAACTTTCCGGATCACATTCTTATCGGAACCATGAACCCCTGAATTTTACTAGATCCTGATTCCTGTTGGAATTATGAAGTCCATGGATCCTGCCAGATCCCAGCTCCTGTCGGACTGTCATAATCAGTAAAGCTTGCCGAGCCAATGAACAAATATTACTTTACATATTATTAGAAGAAAACAAAGGATAAAAACCTACAAGTTTTTTTTTGTTCTCTATCTCGGCTCTAGACAAGCCCCCATCATTGACCATGGAAGTACGGTAGAAAATAAGAAAAACTCACCAGATAAATCAATTAAAATGAGAGGAGAACAACTACGAGGCAACTGGTATTTTGTTGGGTTGTAATTTAGGCGGAAAAAGGGACATATGTATATGTACTTTGTCATAGTGAAGGAAGACAAAAGAAATTAAATAGGAAGGGATGAGCTAAATTGCACTCCTGGGACCTGAGTCATGGGGAGCAAGATTAGAGTCCTATGACTCAAGTGCCCAAGATTAGATTTGCTTTTATAATCATCTGAATACGTGTCCTTGGCAAAAAGGACCAAAAAACCTTAAGTCTGACAAGCGAAAATATCACTTCGCATTTGGAGAGTTAAAAGGAAAATAATGTCAGTGGCAGGCTTCTGTAAAAAACAAAAAAAATCTCTTCCAATAGCTGAAGAATTGACGAAGGGGGATAGGTCAAATAATAATTTGATTGATAATTTTTTGGCTCCATCATACCTTTTGCTAGGTTTCAAAACAAAGAGTGGAAGTAGTGCTCTAATAAAAATAGATGATAGTAGTGAGATGATAAAACGAAGAAGCGATATTTACAAATTGTGAAGTCGAAACCTAACATTAAGACGTCACTGATTCTGAATAGGACTTCAAAAAAATGTATACATATATAGTTTGGATAAAAATCCAAATAAATAAAGAAGGGATAAGAGAGAAAGTTGACAGAGAAATGTCAATTCTGAGCCTCAATATTTGTGGTTTTTTTTTTTTTTATTTTTTGGGACTCTTCGTTTGCCAACAAACAAGTTGTCGTTTACCATTTTCTTCAAGCGGAGTTTAGTCTCAAGTATACCTCAATATCCTGGTTTGCGGACAAACCAAATGCTTCTGCCAACCTTTTTTGTTCTTTGGGTTAACCAAAAAAAAGGGTTGAAGCCCAAAGAAATAAACATAAGGTCACAAAGCCTCTCGTCATTAATTATAAGTTTAGGAGTTTTATTAATGTGATTACATCAAATTAAACTCAAAGAGTTGGACTCATAAGTTATCACCAAGTATAAATAAACTTTTCGCTTCTACTCGAATAAAATTTATTATTAAAAAATATCTATACATAAAGTATACCCAATTCTAGTATTAACTAGAACTACGGTGACTTGATTCCAATAAGGATATGTAGGAAGCTCGATATAAAATTTTCGAGTTTAGTCTAAATCGAGGCTCTCAAACGGTTTAAACTAATATAAAATCTTCACAAAAAGTTAATTTTTCGAGGTAATTGCACTTTGCCTGCTTAAAATGACGAAAACCCAAGTCTTACAAAATATAAAATGACCCCCTCAAATTTCTAGGTCAAAGAAATGGACAAAAAACCATTATTTGTTTTCTCCCTCTTTAACAAAAAAGCTAAATTTATAGTTCTGTAACTTTTTGTTACACATTATGTGACCAAAACAAATTTAAAAAAAAAGAGCTTTTCAAAAAGTCAAACCCTTGTTCAAATAATAAGTATGAAAAAAATAGACCAGACCAAACCCGAGCCAAACATGCATCAAAGCTCACTAAATTTCCCTCCTTCCATGACGCAAGCCTAAATAACATTCGGGCCAAGAAATACGTCGATTTGATCCCACTAAGGGTACGTAGGAAACCCACAAATAAATTCCGGTGCAATCGTAAGTTAAAGGTATTAATGGACTGACCCCAATCAAGGCTAAGTCGGTAAATAAAAATCGTGAAATAGCTAAAAATGCAACTTAACCATGAGTTTAAAAAAAAATATAAATATCAAAATTAGATCAAAATTACGGTCATTTTTTTAAAGCCAACATAAATAATTAAAATCATATCAAATGGTTAATAACTTAACCAAAATAAAATATAAATGAAATCAAATAAAATATAAAGAACTACGATTATTTTGATCCTCTATCAAAGAGGTACGTACGCAGCCCTTGATAAAAAGTGAGTGCAACCCATTTTCCAAATCAAATAAAATTATCCGTCCCCTAACCTGCACATAAAGAATGTATACATATAGTACCCTTACTAGAAGGTGCCTGTACAATTACTATCTGATTCAATTAAGTTTTAGATACGGGAGATTCGACATTAAAAATATGATAACTGTCAATCCAAATTATATAAAGTCTTATTAACTCAAGACAAAATGAAGAAAGAAAAAGTAAAACAGAGCGAGTCAGAATCAAAGGGTGGTCTCCCAAGAAGGGAACGTCATTAAGAAGGCTTATGCTCTTGAATAGGGTCATCCTCAAAATAAATCGATGTACATTTTTTGTACATCGGAAGGTTGTGTTGTGCACATTATTTATTTTTATTAAATTTTTGCTGAATATAATTTTTGGCTCACTCGGTGGGACCCTATTTTCCTTTTCTTCTCCGATTTGTTTATGTTTACTGATATGCAATATTTTTCTATCTTTGTTTGTTTGGTGTTTTGTGTGCCTTTCGTACAGGAAAAATGGCACTTGCAGTAACCGTCAAGTTCAACGAGCTTCTCGTCACCATCGTGGTTAAGCTTGGGATGTTTACAGCAAGGAAAAATGTCCAGATGGTCTTCACAATAGGACCACGATCCATTCTTGCTAAATTTCCATTATCAAATTCAATGGAATCTCTATGGGACCTCGAAAGGTCAAGTAGGCCAGCCCCTATGACCGACAGACCACTAACCAAGTAAGCGGTCAAGAACCTGAAGCGCAATAAGCGCAAAAGCGACAAGCGCCGTGCTAAGTCTAATGCACCCGAGCTAGCTCCGTCACCAGCCCTGGAGCAAGCCAAAACAACTTTGAGGAGGGCTTCTTAACAAAAGTCATCCTTCACAACATGCCCATCAATGGCTATGCCATGCAACCCAGTGCTAGTGCCCTAGGCCTATTCCAACTTGGAGGGGAACCCTAAGGAGGGAGGCCAGAGAAAACCGAGCCACAACCCTACCAAGGCAGGCTCGGGTTCCTAGCCTAGCCCTGAGGCAAGCTCTAGTCCCCACCTTAGCCCCAAGGTAGGTTTGGGTTCATGCATGCACCGGAAAGGGGGCCAAGCCAATCAAAAAAACCCCAACCTTGAAGACCCCAATAAGCCATTTGGGGAAGGAATCTTAGGAGTCAACAAGGCTCCCCAAGTCCACTCAATGAGGCGGATCTTCATTGGAACTATCCCTATTGATATTCCCATAGCTGAGGTAACGATGACCTCCTATTTAGAGGAGGAAATATCACCTAAAACTCTAAAGGTGAAATTCATCAAACCTTCAACATCAAGCACCTCTATTATGGTGCCAAGACCTTTGCAGGTCACCGAGGCTACCCTTCCTCGAGTTCCTACAAAAGGTAGAAGAATGTTGCCTCCTAAGTCACAGAGTTAAATTGACTTGACCTTAGAAACGAGTGGATCACAAGTTTATAGTGGCCTGATCACACGATCAAGGGCCAAAGCATTAACATATGCTGATGTGACTTTGTAATCTTCCGTCACCACCCTCAGCCAAGGTAGGGACCAACCCGAAGAACAAGATGAGATTACAAGTCCTGCCTTTTATGATCTCGAAACTCTCTTCCATGAAGAGAAATTATCTACTTTTAACCCGCAAGGCCAAATTAGCTAGGATGATCAAGCCGACAACATGCTAATCTTAGTCACCAGTACTCCGAGCCTTGAAGAACAAATGCAAGAGCTACAAAGGAGGCTTACAGAAAAAGAGGTTGAGATTGCTAATCTCGCTACTCGCCTTAAAAACAAAGAGCGAGAAAAAAATAATGAGGCTGACGGTAGTAACACAGCTATCACTCCGCAAAATATCAAGGAGTTGATAGCCCAAGGGATCAAAGACCACCAAGCAGCCATAAATCCCCCAGTGTTGGGGTACAGGAACCTGTATCCAAGTCATTATAACCTGATTTTGTTCCTGAAAGGCTATCAAAACCAAAATTTTGAAAAGTTTGATGGGATAAATGGGTCACCACATGAACATCTGGCCTTTTCATTCAAGGTAATTAGGCAGTTTGTACAGTCCCTGAAAGGGGCAGCTTTTACATGGTATACTCAACTTAAGCCTAGATCATTGCACACTTGGGATGACCTCCAGTGGGCATTCCTAGCTTAATTTGTAAGCTCAAAAAAGAAGGCGTCCATAATAGATCTCACTGACACACGCCAGAGGCCAAATGAAAGTGTGAATGATTTCATTACGACGTAGAGAAGTCTAAGCTTGCAATACCCTGAAAAGCTAAGCGAGCAATCAGCAGTTCAAATGTGTGCTAACAACTTGGATCCTTAAATTACTACATACATTGGCACTGCTGAGCTCCAAAACTTTGATGCCCTTGTGGCTAAGGCAAGCAATGTAGAAAGACAACTTGCCCATTGTTAGGCGATAAATTGTCGCATTTTACGTACCTCTTTCACCCACTTTTAGCTCATATAATAACTTAATTTTTAGGATTTTTACTTGTTTTATTTACGTTTTGTAGGTAATAAACCTCAAATTGAGCAAACGTTGCGAAAAGGAGCGAAGACGAGCAAAATGAGCAAAAGCCGGCAAAAAGGGACGATAGGGGGCTGAGCCACCATGCCAGAGAAGTGGCACAGTGGGACCGTACCACGTGGCACGGCAATGCCACCCTAGCATGTTGGGACCGTGCCACACGGCACGGTCTTGCTTTCCCCCTGTTCGCCATTCGCTCGATTTTTCTATTTAACCCTCCTTCGGGCGTTTTCGCTCGGGGTTACTCGGGGTTCTCTCTAGCGATTTTTAGGCTAGGTTTTAGTTTGGTTTATCAAATAAAACCTTAATAGGAGGATTAGATTAGGATTGTAGATTGTAATTCCGGATTCAAGCTTGTGGATTTTCAAGTTCATTCAATGATTCAAGCATAGGTTTTCTCTCCTCTTTCGCTCTCTATTTTTGTTATCTATGTTCATGTTTTAATTTACAATTTTTTTGTGATATTTAGTGATTATAGTTGTGAATCTTGGATTGTGATTAGCCTCTTGTGACTGATTGATCTTTGTTTGGGCCCTTACCCCTCTTGTTTATGCTAGAATCTAAGGTTTTCTTTCACGCCTGCCAAGTGTTCGATGAAATGCTTGAAAGAGCTTTCATCCGAGTTTTGGAGTAATTGACTTATACTGAGAGATGAGATTAATTGTCTAGTGTGGGTAGAGAGAATAGTTGTGATTGGGACATGAACATAGTCTCATCGCTAGCCAGGTCAAAGGTTGTTAATCTTGTAGTTTAATTGATCTAATCGCATGAAAATAGGTGGTTAGAACATTTAGACTAGCCTATCGACCCTTAAAAGAGGGCTCAGGTAGACTTTAATTGGGTAACCGATTATCCTTGAATTACTAGCATAGCTTGGGAAGGTGAGGGTTTCAATTGATTAGTTAGTCTATCTTAGGTTTAATTTCAATTGATTAGTAGTTAGATTTTGCCTAGATTGATACACTCAAGTGAACTTTGGTAGTTAGAAGCACAACTTCCTGCGGACGACACCCCAAGTACTCAACTATACACCTTGCACTTGGATTTTATAAATATTAGAACTATGTTTTCCCCTAGCAAGTTTTTGGCGTCGTTGCCGAGGAGTTAGCATTTTTCAATATCAGGGTTTATTTGAGCATTCGAGGCTAGGCCTTTTTTAAAAAAAATCCAAAAAAATTTTAAAATCAAAAATTTGAAAAAAATCGAAATAGCTATTTTCCGTTTACCTCAATTTGAGCATGAACCTTTTTGGCAATATTTGTCTCAATTAAATGATCATAGTCCTCAATATGCACTTTTTGAGTATGAAAAATGGAAAATATGCGATGTTGTGCTTGAGTGGATAATACGTGAGACCCGAGTCATCCTTGAGTCTATGTGTTATGGTGGTATGCGCTTTTTAGGCGTTGATGATATGTGGGACTTATTTGAGTCCTTGGCTTGGTATCAATGGCACCATGAGATTTCTAGTGAGTCTTTTGAGTGCCCTTCCCCCATTTCCTATGATTTGCACACCTATTCTCCTCTTGTGTGCTCTTATTGTTCATCATTTGATCATGATGTGAATTCTTGTCCTTGTTATGATGTTTCCGATGAATGTTATGCTAGACTTGATGCCATGATTGGGACAATGAATAAGCAACATGAGCGTTTTGTTGGTAGTAGGATGAAGGAGTGTGGTTTATTGTATGAGACCGACCCTAGTCTACCTTGCCCTAGACTTGAGGCTCGTTTCTATGATGATTGTGAGTCTTCCCTTCCCCTAGAGTCTAATGCTATTGATGATGCACCTTTGACCAACCTAGGGAAAGTGTTCGACCTTCCCTTGAACCCCTTGATATTTGTTGCTCCATCCTTCTCTAGCACACCCATGAAACTAGAGTTAGTGACTTGATCTTACCTGCTTCTCCGCTTTCTTTAGCTCAGTGCACGGGGTTAGAGATGGGCGTGACTTCTTTGGGTGATGCTAATTCTATAGAGGATGTTTTACTTTCTTAGTTAGGAGGACTTACATTGGCTGAGCTATATCTTGAGGAGGCTTCTTTCGAGGAGTTATGTGACGATAGTTTAGTAGTTGGTGCCGCTCCTAGCATTGAGCATATCGACCCAATTTGCACCGAGCCACTTGACTTGACCCCCATTTCATCCCCCTTACTTCCCAGTACACCCTCTGACTTGCATGCATTCCATGAGTCCCTAGGTGACATTCGAGGGTATAATCCCTCCTTGGACCCTTATTGTGCATCCCTAGAGGACATGCGTAGGAAAATTGAGGGGACCACTTTCTTTGATTATTATTTTGATTTTTCTAAGGCATTTGATAAGTTTAAGAGGGCACTAACTCTATTTGCTACATCTTTTCTAGTGTTCTCTTAGTTACATCACTTTGAGATGCATGCAAAGGTACACGATAAGCTCTTACGAGCTTTGACGGCATTCGAATTGAAGTCGCAAGTCTTGAGAGACTCGAAGGAGCGGCTGATGCTCCTCCAGCCTCCTAGAGCACCATCTTAGCGAGGCCTAATTTAGATGCACACAGCACCTAACCTGGTATAATCGTTCTGACCCTTTTCCTTTCTTTTTATTTTCTTTATTTTCTTTTGTTTAGTTGTGGATATAGGATTGTGTTTTTGTTGGTGATCATCTTGAGGTGAAATTTAGGATGTTGTTGAGCTATTGATGGCTATGATCACCATTTTTGTATTTTTATGCACATTTGTGTTTTATAATTGGGGGTGTTGATGAATTGGTATATCTTTGCTTTTGATGGTTAGTTTTGTATATATGTGTAGTCTTGTTTTTGATTTGGTGAGTGTCTTTGGGAGAGTGTGCTAGCTTATACATGTGTGCAGGTTTAGTGTTCTTATATGTTGTTTGTTTTGTTTTGTGTATCTAGTGTGTGATTTTATTTTCTTTGTTTTTGTGTGTTTTATAGTTGGTGATGACTCCCAACTCCCAATGAGGACATTGGAAGATTTAGGTGTAGGGGTGGGGTCATCTACGCTTTTATTCTTATTTTTATGAAAATTTTTCATTTATTTTTGTGTAAATTTTTCATTTTTTCTGTTTTTGTATAACTTTTCCTTTTTTTTTAGATTTAGGGGAGTTTCGTACTATTTTGATCAGTTTTGAACTCTGGTATCTCGTATATAAATATAATGTGCATGATAGATGCTCGTCCCAAGTATGTCATTTTAAGCCTCGGTTCTAACCCCAACAGTCCATTATAATTTTGCAATCTAGTCCTGATTTATGTATTATCATTATCCTACATTCTTAGTCTTCCATGATCGGCTCTTCCACTTGTCTACTGCACAGTTACCTTTGTATGTGCTTGCATCCCTTTTCCAAAAACAAAAACAAAAACAAAAACAAACAAACTCATACGCTACTGGGTGTATCCCTTTGAGGTGTGGCAAGAGTTTGGAATGACAAAGAAGAAGAAAAAGAAAAAAAGGGGGGAAGAAAAGAGCTTGGAATGACAAGTACCCCTTTGAGGCATGCGCTACTGGGTGCTACCCTTTGAGGCAATACTGCTCTGCGGAAGCTTGTTTTCCATGCTAGCAAATCAATAAGGTAGCTTATGTCAGTTAAGTGGGATTGAGTTGATGTTGGTAGGCCTAAGTCTTAGGGTGATGATACACTTACACACCAGGCACCAGAATGGATTCAATGTTCTCATGCTTTATGGGGTGAAAAGCTGATATCTAGATGTCATTCTTTGGGATGATGTATCCTAAAATGCATATAATGCTTGTGTACAGACTGATACTTGAGTTACTAGGGGGTTTTGGTTGATCCGATTGTGTACAGTTTACCCTGATGTATATTTTGTGCTTCATCATTTTTATTTTTCGATTTTTGCTTCTCCTTTCTTTGTTTTCCTTTTTGAGATTTTATGGGTATATCTTCTGCAAACCCTCACGAGACCTCACTCGTCCACTTGGGGAAACCAAGGGGTTTAAAGGGCTTGTTATATACGCTAAAAGCAACTGTGATTCCTACGAAAGTAAGTCAGGTTCTTAAGTTAGTTTTTCTTTTATTTTGCTCAAAGACGAGCAAAAGATAGGTGTGGGGGTATTTGTTAGGCGATAAATTATCGTATTTTACGTGCCTCTTTCGCCCACTTTTAGCTCATATAATAACTTTATTTTTAGGATTTTTACTTGTTTTATTTACGTTTTGTAGGTAATAAACCTCAAATCGAGCAAACGTTGCGAAAAGAAACGAAGACGGGCAAAATGAACAAAAGCCGGCAAAAAGGGACGATAGGGGGCCCGAGCCACCGTGCTAGAGAAGTGGCACAGTGGGACCATGCCACATGGCACAGTCTTGCCTTCCCCCCTGTTCGCCGTTCGCTCGATTTTTCTATTTAACCCTCCTTCGGGTGTTTTCGCTCGGGGTTGCTCGGGATTCTCTCTGGCAATTTTAGGCTAGGCTTTAGGTTAGTTTATCAAATAAAACCTCAATAGGAGGATTAGATTAGGATTTTAGATTGTAATTCCTGATTCAAGCTTGTGGATTTTCAAGTTCATTCAATGATTCAAGCATAAGTTTCCTCTCCTCTTTCTCTCTCTATTTTTGTTATCTATGTTCATGTTTTAGTTTACAATATTTTGTGATGTTTAATGATTATAGTTGTGAATCTTGGATTGTGATTAGCCTCTTGTGACTGATTGATCTTTGTTTGGGCCTTTACCCCTCTTGTTTATGCTAGAGTCTAAGGTTTTCTCACGCCCGCCAAGTGTTCGATGAAATGCTTAAAAGAGCTTTCATCTGTGTTTTAGGGTAATTGACTTATACTAAGAGGTGAGGTCGATTGTCTAGTGTGGGTAGAGAGAATAGTTGGGATTGGGACATGAACATAGTCTCGTCACTAGCCAAGTCAAAGGTTGTTAATCTTGTAGTCTAATTGACCTAATCGCATGAAAATAAGTGGTTAGAACATTTAGACTAGCCTATTAATCCTTGAGAGAGGGCTTAGGTGGACTTTAATTGGGTAACCGATCATCCTTGAATTACAAGCATAACTTAGGGAGGTGAGGGTTTGAATTGATTAGTTAGTGTACCTTAGGTTTAATTATAATTGAAGTCTTCTTTATTTTAGTAGTTAGTTTTACTTCTCTTCATCTTTGATTTCGCCTAGATTGATACGCTCGAGTGAACTTTGGTAGTTGGAAACACAACTCCATGCGGACGACAGCCCAAGTACTCAATGATGTACCTTGCACTTGGGGTTTATAAATATTAAAACTCTATTTTTCCCTAGTAGCCATTAGAAAAGTATACAACCCAAGAGGGAAGAAATCAAAAGGCCAATCAAGAAGGGAGAGTCGATGGCTACCTTTGTTAGAACAAGCCTAAAGTCAATCAACGGTGAAAATTTTAACAAAAATGGCAAAGGCAAGCAGAAAGATGAAGGTCAATGACTCACCCTCCAAGAAGGGAAAGAAAAGAAATACCCCTTCAATGATGATGATATTCAAGGGATATTTGATGAGTTAATGACTGTAAAAGCCATTTCTCATCCAGAGCCAAAACGACCTGTCGAGGTCAATATGACAAATGATCCCAAGTATTGCTCATACCATAAAATCTTTAGCCACCTTAAAAAAGATTGTTATGTCTTCAAAGACATAATCGAAGACATAATCAGAAGGGGACAAATTAAGATAGAAGGAGCTCCAATCAAAGGACCCACTGCATTGTTAAATGCAACCTCAACGATTGAACAGAGGGATGAATCTTAGCCATCATCCTCAGAAACTAACGAAGGAATCCCAACGGTGTCATTTCCACCTCATGCAGTCCCCACCAAGGTCATTGCTGATGATGATGTAGCAACAGTGTGGGCATGTCCAAATATACCTCCTCCCTCACCAGGAGCACCAATGTTGTACGATTTCTACCTAGACCCAAATTTAGAGGTATGGGCAACATCAGAAAATGATGATGATGATGGCTTCGGGTGGCAAACCTACTTCAGTAAAAGATCATTTCGACAGGGAGTGGTCTGAGTTTCTCAGTCCCTAGGAGTTAAAATAAGAGGACAGAAACCGCCACAAAAAAAAAAGAAAAACAAGGAGAAGAAATCAAGGGCTAAAAAGAAGGCAGACCTAACTTTCGAAGAGGAGTACATGTCATCGATTTCATTTTAGGTGATTACATCCCAAAAGGTTTTTTTAGCAGTGACTCCTCAGATGATGACCACGCAGAAGGGGAAGTAGCCCAATGTTGCATGGTTTCATGGGCAGATGAGTGTGAAGAAGTGAGCGCCAATCCCGCAAACACCACTTAAGAAGTGGATCAAGTAACTCTTCGGTCTGATCATCAACTCCAACTGCTTGAGTTAGGAAGAAAAGAGAAGGAGAAAGAAATGACACTAAAGGAATTACGAACATTACAGAATGCTAAGGACCAAAATGGAAAAGAAGCACTCTCATCAAGTTCAAATAGCAAAAGTGTCACTAGAGATAAGGAGTTTACTAAAGAACTTAAGAAGGACATCCTGGTCCCTTTTCATGTGCATCAAGGGTCTCATAAAGAGAGGGTTCGTTATGATGTCATCTCCGATCTCAAGCGAATCCCGGCACGCCTAAGTGTCTATGATGCTCTACAAATATCGAAGGAGCTAAGAAGGGCACTTATTCAGGCGTTAATGGACCCCGATGACTATAAGGATCAAGTCGACCCTATTAAAGTGGATGTGGTATTATCCTCTTCTTTAAACTAGTGTGATGCATGCATGGCTTGCATAATGTTCACTGATGAGGACATGCAATTAGGGTCTATGAATCATAAGAGGCCTTTATATGTTACCGGTATGATCGGGGATAAAAGGGTAAATCGGATCCTACTCGATTGTGGTTCCGTACTCAACCTTTTTCCATTAAGAGTATCAAGAGCAATAGGGATAACACCCAATCAATTATCCCTGACTTTGCTCATAATATGAGGATTTAATCAGGTGGGCCAAAAAGCCTTAGGCACGGTTGCTTTAAGAGTTGAGCTGGATGACCTCTACACAGATGCTCTCTTTCATGTGATAGATGTTGATAGTTTGTATAATGCCTTACTTGGCCGGCCTTGGCTCCATACTAGCAAGGCTATTACCTCAACTCTTCACTAGTATTTGAAATACACCGATGAGCATGGCAATGAAAAGCTTATTCGAGGGGAAATAAATTCTTTTCATGGAGAAGACATTAATTATGCAGATGCCAAGTTTGATAAGTTAGCAGACTTTGGAATCTGCCAATTGCCCTTAGACCCAGATGGGGAGAACTAGGAAGAAAAGCCCAAGGCTCCTACGTTGCCTCAAAAGATCATGCGTGTTGTCAATGGCTACGATAATGAAGCAAAGGCGCCTCAATCCATGTGATCAAAGCCGTTGTTTAAATATACACCTAAGAACAAAAGAAAGGTTGGCCAAAAGGCATTAACATCAGTGAAGAAAATTATGAACTCTCTTATTACGAGTTATACTTCTCCCTTCAGGAGAATTGACCAATCAATGCCTAATGAAAACTTGGTCATAAGAACATATGGCATCAAAAGAGTGGTATTAAGAGGAAGCTCTTCATCATCTCAAAGTAGGCAAGGAAAGGCAATAAAAGGAGATTTGTTATAACTGATGAGCAAGTGAACATCTCTCATGAAGGTGAAGTCTTAAAAAGATCGTTTCAAGGAGATACCTCTGAAAATCTTCATGTATAACATGATGGGGGGGTTCTCAAAGCCTATGCAATAAATGACTTGGTTTTCACACCCCAAGAACAAGAGTTATTCTCTTAGGACAAATAGGTCAAGCGTCGAGTCTCAGTTTTTTAAAGGCTTGGGAAAGTCGATGAACCCAAACAAAGGAGCATCCGAGGCAGAAAGCAGAGGAAGTGGAAGTTGAATAAGAAAGAGCAGCAGCCTAGAAGCTTTGTTAGGGTTCGTGAACAAAATGAAGTTGAGCAAGCAGACCAAGTTAATGTTGATTCTATCACAGACGAGGATGATGCTCAATTTTTTGAACTTCCTTGTCAAGAATCTCCTAAACATCAAAGGATGGCCGCGATAGGCTCAGAAATGTGTGGTAAAGTTCAAGTTTAACATGATTCGCCTAAATGCCCAAAAGACAACTCAATTCCTATAGAACAAGAACCCTATCAGGATTTTGTCGAGGCTGTTCAAGCAGCACCACCAGAAATGAAAAAGGTGGTCAAGCCACAATCAATGAGCTATGGGAGATAAACTTAGGAATAACTAATAATCCCAAGCTAATTTTTATGAGTGCCCTGCTAAATGATGAAGAAGTGGCACAATATGAACAACTCCTCCAAGAATACGAAAATATATTTGCTTGGGGTTATCAAGACATACCGGGCTTGGATCCAAATGTCGTTGTTCATAAGTTGGCTGTTTCTGAAAGCATAAAGCAAATAAAGCAGCCTCAGCAGTGCTTTTGTCCTGAGTTGACAATCCGAATAAATGTTAGGGACGACAAGCTCATAAAGGGTAACTTTATTCGTGAAGTTCAACACCTAACTTGGTTGGTTAACATTGTCCCTGTTCGAAAAAAGATGGTCAACTTTGGATATGTGTGGACTTCAAGGATTTAAACAATGCATGTCCTAAGGATGAATTTCCCACTACCTATCACCGAACTCCTAGTGGATGTCACTACAGAGTTTAGGGCTCTGTCTTTTATGGATGGTTTCTCGGGGGATAATCAAATCAAAATGGACCCCGAAGATGAGGACTTAACGGCTTTTCGGATACCACAAGGCATATATTGCTATACAGTAATGCCGTTAGGTTTGAAAAATTCCGGGGCCACCTACCAAAGAGCCATGATGATTATTTTTCGTGATTTTCTCCACAACCTTATCTAATGTCATGTCGATGACTTGGTTGTAAAAATAAAAGACAGAGAAAACCATCCACATGACCTAAAAAGGGTCTTTGAAAAGCTTTGTCAACATCAGCTTGAGATCAAGCCCTTAAAATGTGCATTTAGGGTCACCTTAGGGAAATTTCTCAGCTTTGTTGTTCAGAAAGAAGAAATAAAAATTGATCCTGACAAATTCAAAGCCATAATTCAAATGCCTCCTCCAAGAAATTTAAGGGAATTGCAAGGATTACAAGAAAGGTTGGCTTACATAAGTTAGTTCATCTTAAATTTGTCAGGAAGATGTCAACCTTTCACAAGACTCCCGAAAAAGAACACGCCTTTCATTTGGGATCAAACTTGTCAAAATGCTTTTGAAAGTGTCAAATAGTACCTAACAAAGCCACCTGTCATAATGGCTCTGGTACAAGGAAGACCTTTAATATTATACACAGCAACCCTCGAACGGTCTCTAGGGGCCATGCTGGCTCAATGTAATGATGAAGGGAAAGAAAATGCCCTGTACTATATCAGTTGGACAATGGTGGGTGCAAAAGTGAATTACTCTTCTATAGAAAAAATTCCCCTTGTCTTGGTTTTTGCCATTCAAAAGTTATAGCACTACCTCATATCCCATCAAATCATTCTAATCTCGAAGGTAGACCCATCAAGATATATATTATCTAAGCACATGCTATCAGGTAGATTGGCCAAAAGATCCTTTCGACATCAGGTTCATGCCTCAAAAGGTAGTAAAGGGACAAGCTATAGCCGATTTCCTAGCAACACCCGTATCCAGATAATGAGAAACTACCCGATGATCTACTAGATGATGAAGTTATACTTGCTGAAATTAAAGCTTGGCAGTTATATTTTAATGGGGCAGCAAGAAGTCGGGGAGCAGGGTTAGGGATTATGTTCGTCACACCATCAGGAGGACTTATCCATTATTCATTCTCTCTCCTCGAGATCTATTCAAATAATATGACTGAATATGAGGCACTCATCAGTGGCCTCAAATTGGCCCTTGAAATGCACATTGACCAATTTGAAGTATTTGGTGATTCTCAGTTAATCATCTGACAAATAAATGATCAATATGAAGTAAGAAATGCCAAATTGGTAACTCTCTACCAAAAAGCAAAGTGTCTTATGAACCAGTTCCTACAAGTAGAGTCTGAAAATGACAAAGCCGATGCCTTTGCAAAGTTGGCTGCTTCACTGAAATTCCCCGATGAAAGAGAAATTCAAATCACAATCGGGGAACGTCATTTGCTGACCTCAGCCTTGGACCGTTTTGATGAAACAGAAGAAATAAATGTGGTCTCAGTTTTTGAGGTTAGAGAAGAAGCAGATTGGAGACAACCTCTCATTGAATATATCCAGTATAGCATCTTACACATTAATCCAATGAGGAGAGCAGACGTAAAACGATGAGCACTAAGATTTACAGTTTAAAACGACACCTTATATCGGAAATCTTTTGAAGTGGTGTTACTTAGATGCTTGTCAGGAGGGGAAGTGACTTATGTCATAAATGAAGTTCATGTCGGGGTATGTGGTGCTCATCAGGTAGGTCCAAAACGTGCTAACTAAATCAAAAGATTGGGCTATTATTGGCCAACCATGGTTCAAGATGCTATAAAATTTGCTAAAGCATGCTAAGTTTGTCAAATACATGGAGATTTCATCCAGTAACGACCATAATTACTCCACCCAAGCATATTATCTTGGCCCTTCCATGCATGAGGGCTCGATGTGATAGGACCTTTCAAGACTTCCTCCTCCCGTGGCCACGTGTTCATTCTAGCAGCAACAGATTACTTCTCAAACTAGGCTGAGGCTATTCCATTAAGAGAAGTGGAGCAAAGCAAGTCGCTGACTTCATCAGGACCCATCTCATTTACAGATATGGAGTCCCACACAAAATCATCTCAAACAATGCACTTTACTTTAAAAATCAAGTGATGATAAGGCTTGCAGAGAAATATAAGTTCAAGCATAACTTCTCATCAAGTTATAATTAATCATCAAATGGTTAAGCTGAAGCATGCAATAAAGTGTTTTGTAAGATTCTAAAGAAAATGGTTTTAAGATCGAGAAGGGATTGGCATAAATGATTACCAGAAGCTTTATAGGCCGATCGAACCACAGTTTGAACTGCAACTGGTTGTATGCCCTATAACTTGGTGTTCGGCTCAGAAGTCGTGCTACCCCTTGAGGTGCAACTACCCTTCCTAAGAGTGGCCACGTAGTTCACTGATCCCGATGAAAATATTCAAGTCAGACTGGCCGAACTGGAAGCATTAAATGAGCGTTGGTTAATGGCCCAACAAAGGCTTGAAATTTACCAAGCTCAAATGGCTGGTGCATTCAACAGAGGAGTTAAGTTTCGCTCATTTGGCATTAGTGATTTGGTTTTAACAATAAAGAGACAAATTGTCATCAATCGAAAGACACAAGGAAAATTTGAGTCCAAATGGGAGGGCCCTTATGTAATCACCAAGGTCTTTCCCAAGGAGGCATATGAGCTCTTAAATCATGATGGACAAATAGTATACATTTGCGTTAACGGCAAATTTGCAAAGAAATTCTTTACTTGAAGTTTCTAGATAGTTGAATTGCATTAAATTATGAAAGGCTTGATCCCTTAAAAAGGGGGTACATCGGCAATCTGACTTCATGTTAGACTCAGCCGCAAAAATAAATAAATCCCCTCTTCCCCTGCTTGTTATTTTTTTTTCCTTTCACGTGTTGTATTGAAATGGTCACGTGATGTTTTAAGTGAGAATTATTTATTAGTTACTCTTTATTATGTCATTATTTTGGTTTTTAAGAGAGGAAAGGAACTAAAAAAAAAAAACAAAAAGAACAAAAGAAAAAAGATAAAAAAGGGAGATGTTTAGACTTTATTGCAATAGCATAAATAGTACAGTACAAAATGAACTAAAGGTCGGAAATATAAATGCAAAAGAATTAAACAAAACAAAATAACTCTAAACATTATTAAAGGAGATTATAGAGCCAATCAAACTTTTGAGATGGTTCTTCTCCTTCTCCAAATCATGCAGCTTGGAAAATCCTACTTCGGCCAAGTCCACTTTCACCTATTTTGCTTCTTTTTTCTTCAAATCTAGAGAGGATTTCAAATTGCGCTCTGCTTCAAGTAAAACCTACTGTTGGATGGTCAAATCTTCTCGCATTTTGCAGATCTATTCCTCTTCCCTCAGGACTTCCTGCTCCTTAACTTTAAGCTTTGAAGCTTTACTGGACATGTTATTGAGCTGATCTTAAATGTGAGCAATTTCAGAACAACAAGTGAGATCTTAGTCAGACAAAGCTTTCACCCGATCAACATCCACTAAGTCTTCGATCTTTACAACAGTCTCAATTATGCCAAATATTTCCTCTATCTTGGAGGAAAGCCAATAAATCTCTATTGTACTAAGCTTATAAATGTCAATCATAGAGTGAAGTGCACTGAAGAATTAAGAAACTCGTGCTCTGCTAGCTAACAAGTCCTTGGCAAAGCCATGATTAGAAATAATACCAATGATCACCTCATTTGAGAATGCTCTCTCGGACCCAATCTTCCTTCAAATTACAAAAAAGACTTGCTAAGGAAGTAGGGATGCTTTGAATAGGCACGGCTTCAACCAAATCATCAGAAGTGTCAAGCACAGGAATTATTGCAGTTACTCCTGCATCAGAATGCTCTACTGTAGCAAAAGGTGCTTCACACAGAGGCACTCCAATTTTTTCTGTGGGGGCATCTTGTTGATTTAAAGTTCCCTGTTCAGTAAAAGTATTCAAGACTGCGAGAGGAAAATCTTCAAATCCTGTACCATCTCCCATATCAGAATCATCACATTGATTAGGGCGGTCATAACAAGCACTCTTAAGGTTTACTTCGATGGATGATTGATCACGAGAATTTGTCGTGGCATGCGACTGATTGTTGGGGTTCCTTTTATTCTTCTTCTTCTGCGACCTTTTGCTATCTCTAGAAATTGGTTTTTCCCTTTTCATAGGGTGATACTGAACGCTTCCCCTTGGTAAAACAGTTGATCGTAACTCCTGAAATTTCAACAGCCCTAGGAACAAACTCACAAAGAGGGCGTAGGTGATAAATACTGTAAACAGTTTCCCTTAGAAGCTCCTTCTTATTCATTTTAGTCTGGTGAACCTTTTAAACTGAGTGACTTTAATAAGAAGTGCTGATTTTGGTCCATCAACTACAGTAATCCCAAGAACAAACTCCTTCGTAATAAGAAGGAGGAACATAACTTAGCTCCCGTATCTTGCCTTTGAAGATCGGCATGGGCTTGTGCAACATCTAATATGCTCCTTTACTGTCGGAGGGCTCTGATAAAGCTTAAACGATTAGATGGAACCCCTTGATCGAATCCAAATTAGCAAGCAAATCAATTGGAGTAATAAGACTCCAACAGCAATTCGGCTCCAACACGTACAGGAAATACTGATGACCAAATAGATAAGAGAAATTTAAAATCCTCATCCGATAAACCCATGTCAATCACATCTCGGCCATTACGAGAGTCCTCATGATAAGAGTGAGCTCTAAGAGAAAGATACCCCCCATCCCTGAAAACGTGTCTAGCTTGGGGTAATGAAAGTTTACTACCAAGCAAGCCAGCATCATAAACAAGACGAGAAAAGTCACCAGGACAGTCACTATCTGGGCGGTGGCGGTATAGAGAAGGAAATAACTCTACTAACCAACCTATTACATAATAGATGGGAAAGATTGTGTTAGCTTTACCAGGATGATCTAGGTGACTTGCTACCTCTCCCAAGCCATGATAGATGTAACCAAGAACTATTGGAGCCAAAGAAATTCATTGCCTACAAGCCACCAAGGCAAACATTACAAATGTTTATGTCCTTATGACTTCTTTACCATTAGGTAAGACAAAGCGACTTAATCAAAAGGCTAAAAAAGCAACTGTGGAAGGATATTTATCATGGCTTGCCAAATCTTTATTCGTGGCAAGAATTCCTCATATAGCTCTAAGAATGGGTAAACCTCCAATCCGCTTCAAGTCATGAAGTGAAATACCAACTTCACCGGCTGCATGGTGAAAGATATTAGCTAATGAACCTCAAAGTTCACAAAAGGCCGCCACGCATTCCGGTCAAAATGGTACGAAAATTGGGATACACAAACGGCGCCAAATATGCCAGCCTGTTTCAAAGGTTCTTCAAAAGAAGTAAGCACTCGTTTAGTCCATTCTATCACTCTTATCATAAAAGTTGAGCAGCCTCGAAATTGGAAGGTTGACCCTAATTCCTTCTTCCGACAAGAAGCCTATGTACGGCTGGGTAAAATTTATCCTCAGCAGGACATATTTCAGGGCCATGACATTCAATATTAACTTTCTCAAGAACAGTGGCATTAAAATAGTTCTCATAATCCTGGCTTACATCGACACATTTGTTCTCGTCGTTCCGACGATAACGAAGTGTCCCTTGCATGACTCCAACTTTCCTGACCAAGATATATGTTAAAGTGGAGGAAGGGATCACGTTGAGACTTTGCAAGGAGTCTGAATGCCGATAATAAGACCCATAGTCATATTCTCGTCCATCTTGAAGTGGAGCCCTTTCATTGCCAAGTTTCCCATCCATTAACATTAATTATCCTCTACACAAAAAAGGAAGGTCTAATTAACAAATGACAAAGGAGCACATAAAATGGATGGATTCATCGTGTTACAAGAGGTTGCAACACGAATAATGCACGGTGGGCAACTGTTGCGCAAAAATTTTTTATGGATATGAATTTGCCAAAATTATCACTTATAAAATTAATGAGAGCACAAATAAGGATCCGAAGGCGTACGCATATAAAATAAAATTGGGATTTTTGAATTCGGACTCTTTCTACCTTATTAAGTATCCTAATAACTGAATATATATAAAAAAAAAAAAAAAGACGATTAGTTGACCTCTCCCTATTTACCTATTCTTGATCACCTTAAATATACCTGAATATTATGCTATTGTCGAACTAAAAAAAAAAAAAAGGAAGACAATAATTTTACGGGGGTCATTCAATGGACAGTCCTACCCAGTAAAATATGCACAGGTAAGAATCATGCATTGCACCTGGCGGTTACAGGAAAATTGCAAACCAAAGGGAAAGGAAAATTTTTTTTAAAAAAAAGTCTGTCGGTTACGTTGATCGTCATGGCTAAGGAAATAAATATGGTCAATCCATTGCGCAACACTGTTATTACTCTCTAAACAAACAGAATCTTAATAGAGGTTTAATTGCTCCGTGTATCCTACATTCAAAATGAAAGAAGAAATTGACAAAGCAAGGCATCAGCCCACTTTCTCCTCATTGCTAGGTGTTGACAAAGCAAAGCATCAACCCACTTTCTCCATTATTGCTGGGTGGAGTAGTTGGAAGTTACCCACGTTTCGTTGATAGGGCCTATCATCTCAACACTGTAAATGCCCAGAGACAAGCAAAGGTAGAGGCCTCACTTTTTTGGTTTTTTTGGGGGGGGGGGGGGGGGAACAGGCACGAAACAGGAAAGAACACACAGACCAAAAAAAACAGAGGAGAAGAACAGAGCACCAAAGAAAAGAAAGAAATAGAGACAAATTTTTGATCGTGGGACCAAAAAGGTAAAGAGCCCATGGATTGAAACTCATTATCATCTCCTATTTGTTTTCCTTCTCTATGAAATCCACCCTCCCATGATCCAGTAGAAGAAAATAATTCGTTATATAGTTGAAAAAATTACAGTGGGTGACAAGGTGTTGTACAAAGTCCCAACCTCACCACTATCGCTTAAAAAAAAAAAATTATAAATCTTTCTGGATCCCATTCTTATCGGAACCCTGAACTACTGGATCCTGCTAAATCCTGATTCCTATCGGAATCATGAAGTTCATGGATCCTATCAGATCCCAGGTCCTGTCGGACCGGCATAATCGATAAAGCCTTGCTGAGCCAGTGAGCAAATAGTACTTTGCATATTAAGCGAAGAAAGCAAAGGATAAAAACCCATAAATTTTTTTCTTCTCTATCTTGGCTCTAGACAAGCCCCCGTCATTGACCATGGATAGTAATTTAGGCGAAAAAAAGGGACATATGTATATGTACTTTGTCACTGTGAAGGAAGACAAAAGAAATTAAATAGGAAGGGGTGAGTTAAATTGCATTCCTGGGACGTGGGACCTGAGTCATGGGGAGTAAAATCAGAGTCCTATTACTCAAGTGCCTATGATTGGATTTGCTTTGTAATCATCTGAATACATTTCGCTTGGCAAAATCTGACGAGCGAATTTTGCTTGGTGAAAATATCACTTTGCATTTGGAGAGTTAAAAGGAAAATAATGTCAGTGGTAGGCTTCTTTTTTTTTTTAAAAAAAAAATCTCTTCCAATTGCTGAAGAAGTGAGGAACGGGAATAGGTCAAATAATCATTTGATTGATAATTTTTCGACTCCATCATACCTTTTGCTAGGTTTCAAAACAAAGAGTGGTAGTACTGCTCTGATAAAAATGGATGATAGTAGTGAGATGATAAAACGAAGGAGGGATATTTATGAATCGTAAAGTCAAAATCTAACAATAAAAGGTTACTGATTCCAAATATGATTTCGTTTTGGAGATTTCGTTATCTTGTAAAGATACGATCTATCTATTAACTAAATATATATATATATATATATATATATATATATATATATGTATATACAGTTTGGATAAAAATCCAAATAAATAAAAAATGGATAAGAGAGAAAGTTGACAGAGAAGTGTCAACTCCGAGCCTCATTTTTTTTTTTTTTTTTTTTTTGGGACTCTTCGTTTGCCAACAAACCAGTTGTCGTTTGCCATCTTCTTCAAGCAGAGGTTAGTCTCAATTGTACCTCAGTATCCTGGTTTGCCAACAAACCATACGCTTCTATCAACCTTCTGTTCTTTGGATTAACAAAAAATGGGGGTTAAAGCCCAAAGAAATAAAAGGCCACAAAGCCTCATAAGTTACCCCCAAGTAGAAATAAACTTTTCGCTTCTATTTGAATAAAATTTATTATTAAAAAATATGTACATATGAAGTATACCCAATTCTAGTATTAACTAGAACTACGGTGACTTGATTCCAATAGGATACGTAGGAAGCCCGATATAAAATTTTCTGGTTCAGTCTAAATCGAGGTAACCAATATAAAATCATCACGAAAAGTTAATTTTTCGAGATAATTGCACTTTGCCTACTTAAAACGATGAAAAGCCAAGTCTTACAAAATGGAAACCGACCCTCTCAAATTTTCAAGTCCAAGAAATGGGCCAAAAACCATTATTCGTATCCCCCCTTAACAAAAAAGCTAAAGTTACAGCTCTATAAGTTTTGTTACACATTATGTATAGTAACCAAAAAAATTTTAAAAAAGCTTTTCAAAAAGTTGAAGCCTTGTTCAAACAATAAGTATGAAAAGGTAGACTAGACTTGAGCCAAACATATAACGAACCTCACTAAATATCCCCTCTTCCATGGTGTGAGCCTAAATAAAATTCAGATCAAGAACTACGTCGATTTGATCCCATTAAGGGTGCATAGGAAACCTACAAATAAATTTCTGGCGCAATCATAAGTTAAAGATATTAATGGACGGACGCCAATCAAGGCTAAGTCAGTAAACAAAAACCATGAAATGGCTAAAAATACAACTTAACCATGAGTTGATAAATTCCAAATATCAAAATTAAATCAAAATTACGGTCTTTTTTTTAAGGCCAACCTAAATAATTAAAATTATATCAAATGGTTAATAACTTGACCAAAATAAAATATAAATGAAATCAAATAAAATAAAAAGAACTACGGTTGATTTGATCCTTTATCAAAGAGGTACGTGCCCAGCTCATGATAAAAAGTGAGTGCAACCTAAATTCAAAATCAAATAAAATTATCCATTTTCTAACCTGCACATGAAGAATGTGTACGTATAGTACTCTTCCTAAAAGGTACCTATACAGCCACTATCTGATGTAATTAAGTTTTGGATATGAGAGATTCGACATAAAAAATATGATAATTGTCGATCCAAATTATGTAAAGTCTTATTGACACAACAAAACAAAGAAAAAAAAAGTAAAACAGGACGAGTCAGAATCAAAGAGTGGTCTGCTAAGAGGGGGACGTAATTAAGGAGATTTATCCTCTTGAATAGGTTCATAGTCAAACTAAATCAATGTACATTTTTTGTACATCAGAAAGTTGTGTTTTGCACATTATTTATTTTTATTAAATTTTTGCACAACACCAAGATAAAAGAAAGACCACAAAGACTTAAACAAAAAGGAGCAACCTAACATAAAGAAAGAAAATAAGCACAAACTAGCACAAGCAACATTTTCTTTTTCTGATTTTTCTTTACACGTAAAAACAACAAATAAGTAAAAAACCTAAAACAAAACAAAAGATAAAAACAGAACAAAATAGAAAATGAAACTCCAAAATCAAAACACTATGTGCCAAAAATTCCGTACAATCATAAGGAACATGAATATATTTTTTTTTTCAATTTTATTCTATCTAAGAACAGTGCAAAAATTCACACAAAAAAACTATTTCTAAAAATCACAGAAATTTCCAAAATTTTCTAAAAATTCCACGAACATTCACCTAGACTCTAAAAATCTATAGGAATCCACTAAAAATATCATATCAGCAAAATAACTACAAGAGCAACACCAGAAAATCCAAACAGAAATTGGAAATCATGAAAAACTTGACTATTGATATTTCCTCTTCTGTTCCGCCCTACACTCAGTCCACAACACCAAAACTATTAAATCTAATTATTTTTTTTTTCCAGCAGAAAGGAACCACTAAAAACCAATATTAAATTGACCAAAATAAAAATCAAAATGCAAACTTTAATGGAAAACTCAAAAACAAAAGAAATCTAAACTAAACTAAAACAACCAAAACTAAAAAAACACCCACTAAAAATTAAAATTAAAAAGTACAAAAGGAAATGAAAACGACTCAACAACGACTCAATTCACACCCAATTTCACAAAATCCATTCCCGGAAACGGCTCAAAAAACTTATTGTAATTTTCGCAAGCACACAATTTTATCGTTGTGGCACATACGGGTGTCGATCATAAGCGATGGATTATAAAATTAGATTACGACTAAGTTTCAACTAGTCATAAAATTATAGCACTGTAGTAAATAAAATCCCAAGAGTAAGGAAGGATGGAAAGCCAAAATTTGAACAAAAATCTCACAAGTTCAGAAGCCAAATCCGAAATCTTCATTCAAAATTGAGACCCCACAATTTAATTACACTAATTTTGAGAATTATAACTTAATTTGAAACTGAAAACGAAAAAAAAAACCGAATCTGAAGAAAAATAAAACTCCTCTCTAAAATAATGCTTCCTTTTTTCCTTTTAAATCAGTCTCGGACCTTCTTGGTATAGCAGAAGGAAGAACCCCCAAGCTCCTTATTGCTTCACTTAATTTCGAAATAAAGCCTTGAAACTGCCAAAGTGATGATGACGATGGAAAATAACGGCTAGTATTAATAAATTAATGGTGATGATGAAAGAGGAGAGAAAAATTGAAGGAGCTTTGGTTATGGATGAACGAAGAAGATGAAGCACCATAGAGGGTCTCTCGAGCTTTTGGGTGAACAAAGTAGCGAGAAAGAAGAAGGGGGGAGTCGTGGTCATGTGAGGTATGCATGATTGTTTAAGTGAAGAAGGAGGGAGCAGGCTGGAAATAAGCCAGGCAAGGCTAGGCCGAATGTGAAGTGTGAAAGACAAGCCCAACGTGAGGTGAGGAGGAGGAGCTGGGTTGGGCAATGAATGGGCCACGGGTGACGAAGAGAGGGCTCGCGAAGGGGGAGGGGAGGAAGAAAGAAAGAACGGGCCAGAGAAAGAAAGAGGGAGAGAGATGGGAAGGGAAGAAAAGGGCGGAACGAGCTCATTTTGGGCCACGAATGGAAGGCCACGGGCTTGGAGCAGAATAGACCCAAGGCTACAAGCGGGGCTTTTTCCTAAGGTTTTTTTTCTTCTCTTTTTCTTAATATAATGTTTGTTGTGATCCAATCCCCTTTTGATTCAACTTTCTCTGTTTTTTTAAAATAATTTATTTATTTTTCCAATTTTCCAGATTCCTACAAAATAAACAAAAAGACTTATAAAATCTGAGCTTAAAATTTATTTTGAGCAAATTTTAGATTGTAAAAGGGTATTAAAAAAACTTAATTTCAAGTTGAACACATTCTTCTTTGCATCCTTTTTTTGTTTGTGCTTCAACATGTGTGTGTGTGTGTTTTTTTTTTTTTTTTTTTTTTGTGTAGCTTTTTTTGGAGCCTGTTTTGCTGGTTTGTCCAAATTTAGGTTTCTCTTTTCTGTTTCACTGCTTTTTGATTTTTTCAGACAAAGAACAACTTGTGTTGATGTTGGATGGGACCCTTTTTTTGGCTCATTTGCTGCTACTTTAATCTATTCATCTTCTTAACTTATTAGACAACAAATATTTTTGTTCTGTCCTGCTTCTTATTTTGTCCTTCTCTCCTTTGTATGATTACTTGATTAGCTGTTTTACCCTCTGAGCTTTCTTCTACTGATTTTTGTTTGAAGACTCACTGGTTTTGTTTTTGTCTTTTCTGGGTTTTATTTTGGTGTGGACCCTTTTCCCTACTCCTTTGCATTTGGAGATATGCTTTATATTGTTGTTGTAGCATGATTGTTCTCAAGCTATCTAGTCTCATCTTCATTTGTACAACTACATTATGGAGCTGCCTTGTTTACTTCTACATATGTAGCTGCATTAGTAGTATTATCTTTCTCTATTACTTCATGAGTAGTAGTTTTCTCACTTGCATCCTCATCGGTTGGTTGTGAAGGTATTTCATAATTATCTTTTATGCTCAGCAATGGATTCTGTCTAGAGAAGTTGTCTTTGGGCTTCAATTAAAAACAAAATAAAAAATGAACTAAGTATAGTGAATCTATCAAATTGTCCATGATGGATATATTTGAATTGTAATTGCCTCAAGTGAATGGCATTGGAAGAAATGTCTCTGACAACTTGCATAACAATTTCTTGAGATGCCATGCTAGAATATTTGTCTTTGATCTATCAACAATATTCTATTTAATGTTAATATTATATCTATGTATTGTTTGCTGAGATAGTAAACTAAATATAGGTCATAACTCAGTAGAATACCTTGTACAGCTCACCAAGATAAATATATGTGTATTTTCCGAGTAAAAGTATATCATATCTCATGGAAATAATATTCAAATTCTTTGATAAGAAGACATGTTGCAAAGATTGTTATTCTTCACTATGTCATAGGTCAGTGAGAGATATATTTATGTCATCTCACAAGATCCATTTGTTGAATTCCAAGAGTACACAGCCACAAGAGGGGGTTGAATTGTGGTGGTCGATTTTCGTCTAATAACTGACAAACAACCGTAGCACTTGATTGCAGAGATTGTTTGTAAATCACAAACAACCTTACGCCTTGTTTGTAGCGGTTGTTCTCAATTGATTCAGTAGCGAAATTCAAAGTAATAAATGCGGAAATAAAGCACACACAATTTTTACGTGGAAAACACCTCTAGCCCAACTGAGGTGTGAAAAACCACGACCTACCTCGTGTAGGATTTAACCACTTCACTAACGGGCTGAAAACGTTACAAAAGCAACACTCCTTGTTACAACTTGTAACCCACGTAACCTTCTTCCCTAAGACAGGTTACACCAGTCCAATCTCACCAGATAGGACACGTCCAAAGTCCACACGACTGAGGACACACTCATTCACTTTCTGTTCTGAGAACAGGGGTACAAAACACCTTACTGGGGTGCTTCTAACTTAAGCAGATGTAAGGTACAATGAAGTCCTATTATGCCAAGAAATTGAAAGCTCAGTTAAGCACAATCTTCTCACGGTTTTTCTCTTTGAAATTCAGCTCTAAAAATCTCTTACTTCTTTGTAAAAACCGGATTGTCAAATGGGAGAGAGAATTTCAATATTTAAACGCACAACCCAACGGCTATTCTTTTCAAAAGATAGGGAAAATCCTCTATTTTTAGTCGCTTAGAAGATTCACCAAAGATTTCCAACGGCTAAGAGAGGAGAGAAGATTTTCTTAAAATATCTTGGCCGAGTAATCTAGCTTGAAAAGGATAAAATCTTGATTTATCCCAAATTCAATCAAGACCTAAAAATAAGGGATAAGAATCTTTCAAGAGAAATCTTTAGCAAAAACGGTTTTGCAATGTTTTTTTTTCAAATTCAAAATAAATCTTTTTAGATCTGGCAGCCAACCGAAGCAAATTTCCAGATAAGACTGATGTAGCTGCTGTAGTTTTTGAGAACACCCTAGGCACCCTGTTTGCAGGGTTGTTTGGAAATGGTGTCCCAAAGCAACTTTTCGAAAACCGTTTTCAAGAAGTGCTAAAAATGATACTTTCAAGATTGGCATATTAACAAGAGTCTAAAAGATAAAAACTAAATTAACCAAGACTCCTTGTAAGAATTAGTTGTCTTGTCAAGAGTGAATATGCTGCTCCAAAACACCTTGGTCACCTTGATTCCTTGGGTGATCTTGTGTAGCTGAATGTTCCTCAAGACTTAAACCATATGTGTTGTTTGCTGATCTTGTGTCACTGAAGCTCGGAACCTGTTCCTAAGACTTGTTCTCAACATTTAGCCACCAGGTTAATAAAATATCACAAACAGCGGTGTAGGAACAATGGTGTATTAGGCCCTGTTTGGAGAGCTTGTTTGGAACAACATTACTTAGACAAATATGTTACTCTTGGATTTGTTATCATCAAAACTAAATATAATCAACAAATTCCCCCTTTTTGATGATGATAAACCAAGTGACCATATTGACAAAATTAAAAAGCTTAACAACGTTTAATGCTGATAGGGATCCTTTAGGTGCTAGGTCATAGAGCACGTCATATGGTTTTATTCATATGGTCTTATTCCCCCTTTTGGCATCATTAAAAAGCATAAACAACAATATGAATGCAAGAAAAGAAATATAGAGCATAAGGTGCAAGAAGCATCATTAAGGAGATATTGCATTAAAAACAGTACAATGCCAAAAACGAAGATGGGAGGAGACGAGAACAGCCTAGAGAATCAGGTTGCAGGGGGTGGTCTCGTTTGCAGAGGAGGAATGCTGGGGGCAAGAGTGGAGAGAAGGGCAAGCAATTCCTCATGGCGTTTGGCAGAGAGGGCTTGCTCCTCAGCAAGAGCAGCCTTGACAGCTGAGAGCTCATCCTTGAGGCGAGCATTGTCCTCAAAAACAGCCTCAAGTTTGATGGAAGGTTGCCCAGAAACAGGTGGTCGAGGTGGTCGACGACCCTGTTTGGAGACTGACCCTTCGCCAACCTCATAGCCACACCCGAGCAGAGTGTCAATCCCAATCTCATCAACGACTTGGGCCTCCACTCGCCGTGTGAGCACTATCCCAAGGTGCTCAAACACCCTTGTCAGCAGAAACCCATATCCAAGATCATGGGCCCGGGTGGTGTTCGCAATTCGCCCTATGTGGCGAATCATGATTGCAGGGAGGTTGATTGGTTCCTCCCGATCCAGTAAGTCCACCAGGCATTGATCGAGGGCATCAGCTGAGTTTCGCCCTTGACCTCGCGGAATTATGTTCTTGATAGTGAACATAAACAATAGTTGGTGCAGGGAGGTCATTTCACCCTTCTTAACAGAGAGGGGTGTTCTCAGGCACTGTTTTTGACTGAGACGTTGGGACACCTCTAGGAGCCTGGCTGTTTCTAGGGCTATTTTGTCTTCCCTCACATACACGTCAAAGCCTTGGGAGGGTACTCCCAAAATTTTTCCAAGTGTGGGCGCATCAACCTTAATGCGTTGCCCATTCACAAAACTAGTCACCACCCCTTCGGTGACACTGCAGTTGGCGTAAAACTCAGCCAACTCAGACACAGAACACCCTAGCGGGGTGTTTACAAACAAGTCGAGCCAGCCTTGAGCGCGCAACTTGGTCAGGAACACCCCCAGACCCTGTTCCTCAAAAAAGCTTACATTCACTACCTTCCCCCTGACGACATTGCGCTTAAGCAACTGCGCATGTTTGTCAGACATAGGAGAGGGAGTGAACTGCTTTGGGCGTTTGGGGGCAGGAACAGAGGTGGTAGCTTCTGGTAGGGGGGCTGTTCTGGGCTTTCGCTTGAGGGGTGTTTTTGTAGGATTTTCAAGTTTTGCTTGTGTGCGAGATGAACGGCAGAACTGAGAACAGGGCATATAAGAGAGAGAGAGAGAGAGCACCCAAAATCTTTAGAAGATTTCTCGGTTTGCAACGGGTGTGAGCATTAAAAGCTTGTGCCTTGGGAAGGAAAGAAAACACATCGAGCAACCAAGGGGCGTACCTGTTCTCTTCGTTATGCTTGTTCTTTGCCGTCTGATCTTGATTGGACTTAATGGTATTAAGGCGGCTCCAGTACATCCCCTTATGCTGCACTAAGTGGATAAGTAGAGACAAAATGCACGCAATTCGAGTATATGCAATCACATCCGTTGTTAATAAGATTTGCAAATAGGGGGAGAGAACAGGGTGTAAAGGTTGATCTTACCAAACCTAGTTCATATTCTGAAAAAAGGTTTCTCAGGGTGTTCTCACCAACCCTAGTTCCAGTCTATTTCTCTCAAATTGATCTCTAGCTAGTGCCTTAGTGAATATATCAGCAATTTGATTTTCCATTGTGCAAAAATTCATGGAGATTAAACCCTTTTCAACATTATCTCTCAAGAAATGATGTCGAATGTCAATATGCTTTGTTCTTTTATGTTGACATGGATTTTTGGCAATGTTAATTGCACTTGTATTATCACAAAAAATAGAAATGCATCTAGTGTCAACACAAAAGTCCTTAAGCTGTTGCCTTATCCACAACAGTTGAGCACAACATGAAGCTGCTGCAACATATTCAGCTTCTGCTGTGGACATGGCAACAGAATGTTGCTTCTTGGTAGCCCAAGATACCAAACAAGGTCCAAGAAAGTGAGCCATACCTGAGGTACTCTTTCTATCAACTAGGAATCCAGCATAGTCAGCATCAGCATATCCAACAAGATCAAAATTGCAACCTCTAGGATACCATAAGGCTAAATTGGGTGTATGTTTCAAATATCTTAGTATCCGTTTCACAGCCTTAAGATGAGTTTCCTTAGGATTAGACTGAAAACGGGCACATAAACCAACACTAAAAACAATATCTGGTCTACTAGCGGTTAGGTATAGGAGTGACCCAATCATGCCCCTATAGAGTTTCTCCTCAACTGAGGGACTCCCATCATCCATAACCAACCTGGTTGAAGGAGAAATAGGAGTGTCTACGGGTTTGGCCAACTCCATCCCAAAACGCTTAAGTAGCTCCTTGATATACTTTTGTTGATGGATCATGGTGCCATTTGGAGTTTGCTTGATTTGTAAGCCTAAGAAAAAGTTAAGCTCACCCATCATGCTCATCTCAAACTCACTCCTCATCATATTTGAAAATTCATTGCATAAATCATGATGAGTTGCACCAAATATAATGTCATCAACATATATTTGGACAATCAATAAATGTTCCCTCTTAGATTTTAGAAACAAGGTATTGTCTACCTTGCCTCTTCTAAAATCATTTTCAATTAAAAAACTTGACAACCGTTCATACCAAGCTCTAGGAGCTTGTTTTAGGCCACAAAGAGCTTTGTCAAGTTTGAAAACATGGTTAGGAAATTCACTGTTTTCAAAACCAGGGGGTTGTTTGACATACACCTCTTCTTTAAGGTATCCGTTGAGGAATGCACTTTTCACGTCCATTTGATATAGCTTGATTTCCATATGAGCTGCAAAGGCTATTAAGATTCGAATAGCCTCAATTCTAGCAACTGGTGCAAAGGTTTCTTCATAATCGATCCCTTCTTCTTGATTATACCCTTGAACAACCAGCCGTGCCTTGTTCCTAGTGACTGTTCCTGACTCATCCAGTTTGTTTCGGAACACCCACTTGGTTCCAATGATTGTTCTCTCTGCAGGTTTAGGTACAAGGTGCCATACTTTGTTTCTTTCAAATTGATGGAGCTCTTCTTGCATTGCCGTGACCCAATCTGAATCTGCAAGAGCTTCATTCACACTCTTTGGCTCAATATTAGAGAGAAAAGCATAGAAAGCACAGAAATTCTTAAGCTTAGACCTAGTTTGCACTCCACTGTTAATATCAGACAGAATTTGATCAAGGGGGTGCGAACTATGGTACTTCCATGGTCGTGGAGTAAGAGGATCCACAGACCCATGCTCTACTCTAGTCGTAATATCAAGCTTGCGATTATCTCTTAAGCCTGTTTCTGCACCTGTTTGTAAGCCTGTTCCTGAAGAACATGGTCCCGAACAGGGTTCAACGGTGTTTCCCCCTGTTTGGTGTTCACCTTGCCTGCTGTTCTGAGGAACACCTTCAGGAGTTGTTTTGTCCATAGTGTTCTTACCTCGTTTATCTTGGAGCAACACTTCTTTTCGAACAAGACCTAATTCAAGTTCATCTTCCTGTGCATCATTCTCACTCAACAAGTTAGATTCATTAAAAAGCACATGCACACTTTCCTCAACACACAAGGTCCTTTTGTTAAAGACTTTGTATGCCTTGCTGTGAGAAGAATAGCCAAGAAATATTGCCTCATCACTCCTAGGGTCAAACTTTCCTGAGGCATCCTTCCCATTATTATGCATAAAACACCTACAACCAAATGTTCTTAGGTGCGTAATATTGGGTTTTCTGCCTTTGAAAAGTTCATAAGGAGTTTTGTTCAAAATGGGTCTGATCATGCATCTATTTATAATGTAACATGAGGTGTTCAATGCTTCTGCCCAGAAATACCTAGGAAGACCACTAGCAATAAGCATTGTTCTGGTCATGTCTTCCAGGGTGCGATTTTTGCGCTCAACCACCCCATTTTGTTGGGGTGTTCTTGGAGCTGAGAAGTTATGATCAACACCATGTTCATTACAATAGTTGATAAAACTTGCATTTTCAAACTCAGTTCCATGATCAGATCTCAAGCTAATTAAGGAGTGTCCTACTCTCTTTTCAACCTTTTTGAGAAAGGCAATAAAATTCTCAAAGGTTTCATCTTTGGATGCCAAAAACAAGGTCCAAGTAAATCGAGAGTAATCATCCACTACAACAAGCACATACTTTTTCCCACCTCTACTAGTTATCCTCATGGGACCACACAAATCAATGTGTAATAATTCTAGAGGTCGGGTAGTGCTTACACATTTTTTTGATTTAAAAGAAGATCTGACTTGTTTGCCTTTTGCACAAGCTTCACATACCTTGCCATCATTAAATTTGATGGAAGGTAGTCCAATAACCAGGTCTTTTGAAACAAGTTTGTTTAAAAGAGTAAGGCTTGCATGACCTAGTCTCTTGTGCCAGAGCATTATGTCATCATTCACAGCACTCAAACAAGTCAGGTTGTTTTGGGGAAGAGTGGAAATACATACTTTGTAAACATTTTTGTGTCGCTTCCCCCTTAATACGACATCTCCTGTGTTGACATTGACAACCAAGCAATGTGTTCGTGAGAACACCACTAGGTTGTTCTTGTCACACAGTTGGGACACACTTAGTAAATTATGCTTTAAACCATCAACTAAGTGCACATTATCAATTGAGTGGGAGAGAGTTTTACCAATGCTACCTACACCGACAATTGTCCCAGACTTGCCGTTGCCAAAAGCCATGCTCCCACCGGTTGAAGCTGTAAGTGAGAGAAAGTTTGATTTTTCTCCAGTCATATGCCACGAACACCCACTATTAACATACCACAGCTGCCTGTTTTTAAGGTTGCTTTCTGATCTGTTTGACAGGGTGTTTCTTACCCTGTTTGCTGGGTTGTTTGTGGGGTTGTTCTCTCGCACTTCAGCCTGCAAAACAAATCACAGGTTAGTTTTGGGAACCCAGATCCACTTGGGTCTCATTCTTTTAGACAAGTAAAGCTCATCTTTTCTAATCCAGATTTGTTTCACATACCTTTCATTTTTTTCAATGACATACCTTCTCAGAGGACATGAATATCGATAGTGACCAGTTTTACCACAATGAAAGCAAACAATGTTTTCAGGTAATCCCACATACTTTCTATGAATTGGGTAAACTGTTCGTTTAGGCTTATATCCAAGTCCCTTTTTGTTTCGACTGTGGTGAGTGTTTAACCAATCAAGGGCTTGTGAGGACTTGTTCCAGCGCTTGGTTGTAATAAGCTCGGTTTCCGGTTTTTCTATATTAGCATGCAAACCCTTGTTCTCCCTGAGCAAGGACTCAACCATTCCTTCCACCTCAAAGAGTTTTTCCTCCATTCGAGAATAATCTCCTTCTTTTATAAAGAGGTTTTCTTTGAGCGTATTAATATCTTCATGTAAGCCCAGTTTTTCATTTTTAAGGATCTCATTTTCTAGTTCTAGGTCTCAGACATCTCGTTTCAATTCAGCACAAGTATCCATCAAGGTATACAAAAGTTCTTTGAGAGTTGCTTTATTGAGACCACATACCTTGTTCTTGAGATCAGTAAGACTGTTTGTTGATTCATCGTCTGAATTCGTGTCACTTTGTGCCATGAGAGCTACAGCACCTTCATCAGTTTCAAACTCACCTTCATCCTCAGAGGAATCTCCCCAGGCAGCAAGCATAGCCTTCGAGAATCGTCTCCCAGAACTGCTTGCAGCTTGTTTTCTACCTTGTTTCCTGGGGTGTTCTTGCTCTTGCTCTTCTCGAAGTAGTGGACAGTTCTTCACAATGTGATCTGGTTTGCCACACTTGAAACACCCTGTGAACTGTTCTCGGGGGGTGTTTCTGGACTTACTGAAGTCTTTTCTTTTGCTGTTTTCTTTGACCTTTTTGAAGAATTTCTTGAACTTTCTTGTCATTAAGGCCATCTCTTCATCCTCAAGGTCAGAGTCATCATCCTCTTGTGCTTTCAAGGCAAGCCCACGATTCTTCTTCTGCTCCTCTTTTTGTTGTGAGTTCTTTCTGAGTTCATAGGTTTGAAGATTGCCAATCAACTCATCGAGGGTGATCTTGTTTATGTCTTTAGCTTCTTGGATGGCTGTCACCTTCGCTTCCCAAGACCGAGGCAAAATCCTTAGAATCTTCCTCACCAGCTCTTCTGTGGTGAAGGATTTTTTCAGGGATTTTAGCTCGTTTATTATGTGGGTGAAGCGTGTGTACATATCCATCACGTTCTCACGATCACCCATATCAAACAACTCATATTGCCTCATAAGTAGCTCAATACGTGATTGTTTGACTTGACTTGTTCTTTCATCAGCTACTTGGAGGGCATTCCATATCTCCTGAGCTGATTCACACTCCGAGATACGTGTATATTCATCTGGACCTAGGCCAAAATATAATAGCCTCTTGGCCTTGGCATTCTTTTCCATTTTCTTATAGTCTTCACCATCAAACTCTATGGGTTCCTTGAGAACCTTCTTACCATCTTCAAGCACTTTGGTGGGAATAAGGGGCCCGTTCTTGATGAGCATCCATAATTCATAATCTTCTGCCTGAATATAGTTCTCCATCCTATTCTTCCACCAACTATAATGTTGGCCGTTGAAATAGGGTGGACGAGTAATGGATTGCCCCTCAAGGATCCCTTGTGGTGTACTCATCTTCAGAATCTCTCAAGGTGTTAGCCCTTTTGAGAGAACCCGCTCTGATACCACTTGTTGAATTCCAAGAGTACACAACCACAAGAGGGGGGTGAATTGTGGTGGTCGATTTTCGCCTAATAACTGACAAACAACCGTAGCACTTGATTGCAGAGATTGTTTGTAAATCACAAACAACCTTACGCCTTGTTTGTAGCGGTTGTTCTCAATTGATTCAGTAGCGAAATTCAAAGTAATAAATGCGGAAATAAAGCACACACAATTTTTACGTGGAAAACACCTCTAGCCCAACTGAGGTGTGAAAAACCACGACCTACCTCGTGTAGGATTTAACCACTTCACTAACGGGCTGAAAACGTTACAAAAGCAACACTTCTTGTTACAACTTGTAACCCACGTAACCTTCTTCCCTAAGATAGGTTACACCACGTCCAATCTCACCAGATAGGACACGTCCAAAGTCCACACGACTGAGGACACACTCACTCACTTTCTGTTCTGAGAACAGGGGTACAAAACACCTTACTGGGGTGCTTCTGACTTAAGCAGATGTAAGGTACAATGAAGTCCTATTATGCCAAGAAATTGAAAGCTCAGTTAAGCACAATCTTCTTACGGTTTTTCTCTTTGAAATTCAGCTCTAAAAATCTCTTACTTCTTTGTAAAAACCGGATTGTCAAATGGGAGAGAGAATTTCAATATTTAAACGCACAACCCAACGGCTATTCTTTTCAAAAGATAGGCAAAATCCTCTATTTTTAGTCGTTTAGAAGATTCACCAAAGATTTCCAACGGCTAAGAGAGGAGAGAAAATTTTCTTAAAATATCTTGGCCGAGTAATCCAGCTTGAAAAGGATAAAATCTTGATTTATCCCAAATTCAATCAAGACCTAAAAATAAGGGATAAGAATCTTTCAAGAGAAATCTTTAGCGAAAACGGTTTTGCAATTTTTTTTTTCAAATTCAAAACAAATCTTTTTAGATCTGGCAGCCAACCGAAGCAAATTTTCAGATAAGACTGATGTAGCTGCTGTAGTTTTTGAGAACACCCTAGGCACCCTGTTTGCAGGGTTGTTTGGAAATGGTGTCCCAAAGCAACTTTTCGAAAACCGTTTTCAAGAAGTGCTAAAAATGATACTTTCAAGATTGGCATATTAACAAGAGTCTAAAAGATAAAAACTAAATTAACCAAGACTCCTTGTAAGAATTAGTTGTCTTGTCAAGAGTGAATATGCTGCTCCAAAACACCTTGGTCACCTTGATTCCTTGGGTGATCTTGTGTAGCTGAATGTTCCTCAAGACTTAAACCATATGTGTTGTTTGCTGATCTTGTGTCACTGAAGCTCGGAACCTGTTCCTAAGACTTGTTCTCAACATTTAGCCACCAGGTTAATAAAATATCACAAACAGCGGTGTAGGAACAACGGTGTATTAGGCCCTGTTTGGAGAGCTTGTTTGGAACAACATTACTTAGACAAATATGTTACTCTTGGATTTGTTATCATCAAAACTAAATATAATCAACACCATTTTTGTTCTATTGGTCACTACGTGTAAAATGTAGCTCTCCATATCACAATGAATAACTCATTGAAACAAATCTTACATTTTTGAGAGATGAGCAAAATCAAAATTCACGAAAGAAAAACCTATAACTATTCAACATAATGTCAAGAGAGGAAGAATTAACTTAACATACACCATAACTCATTAGGAACATATTAAATGTGCAAAAGCTACATTATGCTAATGCCTACTATTAAGGCAACGTACTGCTCACCAAATATGTATTAAAGCTCACTAAAAGATACTAAAAATGCAATATAGCATACTAGAATGTCATCAAATTTGCAAAAGCTATATCATACCATTACACTAGATCAATGTAATCTAGTGATCACTGAACATGCATTACATCTCACAAAAGGATTTTGTATAACTCACTGAAACAAAAGTTCCACATCTAGTGAGCTCTTGGTGCATTATACCAATAAACATCATGGATTTATACTACTGCTTACTATAATTGCCTTACAACTCACCACAACACATGGTATAGCTCAATAAGTTCGCAATAGGTATATTACAATAATAAACAAGATGAGGTTAATCTAATGTTCACTAAATATGTATCATATATTACTAAAGAATTGTGCAAAATAAACATCTTACATCTTACAGGTAGTGAGCACTTAATACATTATATCAATAAATAAGATGGATTTTATACTACTCGTCACTAAATTTGTAATAAATATGTTATACAAATAAGCAGTGTTAAGCTAATCTAATGGTCACTAAATATGCATGATGGCTCACTAAAGAATTGCATAAAGCATTAATGTTCAATAACTTTACTAGAAATTTAGGAAAACATTGCTCACTAAACATACATTGTAACTCACTAAATTTATGCTATGGCTCACTGAAACTTTTAATTGGAAATTCAGGAAAATATAAAGCACTACTACTCAAGTTTAATCTAATGCACATCAAACATAGATCACTACTCATTAAAATATGACATGAACTCACTAAGACACATCAGTGATCTTTTTTAATGGATTTGCAATTGCGACCAAAAGAATTGCACACTAGATACTTATAAATGGCTCACTAAACGTACATATTGGCTCATTAAAATGTATACAATGTGCATAACTATTCCTTCTTAATTTCTGATTTCTTTTTTTAGGATTTTTGAAGAATTATAGATAAAAGTATTTTATATGAGATTATACACAATATGTAAGCGTTTTATTGTCATTCTATGCGTAGAAAAGCAATTATGCTGTGAATAAAGTAGATTTTAGGCTTTTAAGGTTTTGTGAATACCTTTTTGAAATAGCTTTCCTTTCACCACTTGCAGTTCCCTTCTTTGATGCTTCATTCTGGCTAGTTTTCATCGGCAAACACTGTAAGATTGTGATTATAAGAGTGAGATTTTCTTAAACCCTATTGTTGACCCTATTGGGAAATTGTTGACCCTATCCTTATGTAATGCAAGGTTTTGATGATAACAAACACAAATGTAATATATACGTGAGTGTGTTGATCGAACAGGTTCCAAATATTGTTTGGAATACTTTGAAATTGCTTGGTTAACAATGCTTAAGAACAGGTCTTAAGAACAGATTCTCAAGATCAGTTGATTCAGGAATCCAGAACAGCCTGGGGATCAGTTCTGCAAGGTGTTTGGAGCAGCAAGTTGTTTTTCTACAAGATGTCCGGTTGATTCAACAAGAGTCTTGGTTTGTTATAGGTTTTATTTTCTTAGATTCTTGTTAATATGCCAATTAGAAAGTCTTGATTTAACACTTACTTAAAATGGTTTTGCTTTTTGAAAATATTTCAGAACACTATCTCAGAACAGTTCTGAGAATAAGGTGTTCAGGATGTTCTCAAGCCAAACTGCAAAAACATTTTTTCACGAATTCTTCTCTGATTTTTTTGCTAACGTCTCTGAGATTTTTGAGCAAGATTTACTGCTGATTATTTAGTCCAAAGAGACTATTTTTGGCTATGAGAAACTTGGGGAGAATTGCAAGTCTATTTTTAGAGTGCTTTACTCTCCAAGTAACAAAATCTCTATTTTTAGAAAATGGCTGAATTTGTGGAGAAAATCATGGGTTGATTTACTGAGTTTTTGTGGCTGAAAATAACCGTGTAGCTCAAGTAGTTAGTAGGAATCTTCAGCTCACACTTTCCACTCCTTGCGGCCCAAGCTTTTTTTCTTTTTAGAAAATATTTGTGATTATCCCACTTGGTTTTCTATTTAAGCAAGACTCCACACTCATTTTCTTTATCGGTTTTCACAGTAATATCCCAGAGTACAAGAGCCATATTTTTAGAAAGAAAAACTGACCCAAATCTGTGCAAGATTGAGCTTTCAAAATTGGCATACTAGGAGCATACTTATACCTTACGCTAGCTTATTTGAGAAGCACAAACATAAGGTGTCCATCTTATTTTCTCTCTTTCAAAAGTGAGTTGAGTGTGTCCAAATCAAGGGGATTTTGGACGTGGGGTAACGGGTCTTAGGGAAGACGGTTACGTGTGTGTTACAAAGTGTAATGGTGTGAGTTACATTGTAACGTGTTTAGCCCGAATAGTGAAGTGGTTGAAAATCCTACAGAGGTAGGTCGTGGTTTTTCACTTCAGTTGGGCTAGAGGTGTTTCCACGTAAAAATCTCGTGTCTACTCTCTTTTTTACTTCTTTCCGCTGCATTTGCATTTTCTGGATGTGTTACAAACAGTCTGTCCAAACAGGGTCTAAGCCTGTTCCCAGAAAACTACGAAAATTTGGCAACACAATTCACTCCCCCTCTTGTGTTTGTGTACTCTCATTTCTATCAAGTGGTATCAGAGCAGGTTCTCATTAGAAAGATTAACATCTTGAGAGATCCTAAACATGAGTACACCACATGGCATGCTTGAGGGGCAATCCATAACTTGACCACCATACTTTAATGGTCAACATTATAGTTGGTGGAAGAATAGAATGAAAAACTACATTCAAATTGAGGACTACGAGTTATGGATGCCTATCAAGAGTGGAACACTCATTCCCACAAAAGTGATTGAAGATGGAAGCAAAGTTCACAAAAAGCCTGAAGAGTTCAATTCCGAAGACTTCAAGATGATAGAGAAAAATGCCAAAGCCAAAAAACTCTTGTATTTTGGTCTTGGACCGGATGAGTATACTCGCACTTCTGAGTGCGAGTCAGCCAAGGCCATATGGGACGCCCTTCAAGTAGCTCATGAAGGCACAAATCAAGTGAAGCAATCACGCATTGAGCTACTTATGAGAAAATATGAATTGTTTGAAATGGGTGATCGTGAAACGGTGATGGATATGTATACCCGTTTCACCCATATAACAAATGAGTTAAAGTCATTAGGAACGTCCTTCATGACTGAAGAGTTGGTGAGGAAGATCCTAAGGTTTTTACCTCATTCTTGGGAAGCCAAAGTCACGGCTATTCAAGAGGCCAAGGACTTGAAAAAGATTACCTTGGATGAGCTTATTGGCAATCTCCAAACTTATGAGCTTAGGAGGAATTCTCAACAAAAAGAGAAGACCAAGATGGACTGAGGAATTGCTCTAAAAGTCATGGAGGAGGATAGCTCGGATCTTGATGATGAAGAAATGGCTATGATCACCCGAAAATTCAAGAAGTTTTTCAAGAAGGCCAAGGAAAATGCTAAGAAGAAGAACTTCAGTAAGTCAAGAAACAATGATAGGGAATAGTTTTCAGGTTGTTTCAAATGTGGTAAGCTTGATCACATTGTGAAAAACTGCCCTTTGCTGAAAGAGGAACAAGAGTCCAAACAGTCCAGGAAACAGGGCAGAAAACAGGTTGGAAACAGTTCAACCAGGCATTTCTCAAGGGCAATGCTTGCGGCCTGGGTTGATTCTACCGAGGACGAGGAAGGGACTGAAGAAGAAGATGCTGCTGTAGCTCTTATGGCCGGAAGTGACTCTGACTCAGATGATGAGCCTCTGGATAGCTTAGCTCAACTTAAAGATAAGGTACGTGGTCTAAATAAAGCAAAACTTGAAGAGTTATTATTCACTTTGATGGATAAGTGTGATGCTATTAATTCTGAAAATTGCATGTTAAAGGATGCATGTTCTAAGTTAAAAAGGGATATTAGAGAATTAAAGTATGAACACAAAATGCTTAAAAGTGAAAAAATTTAAATTGATATGAAGAACATTGTTTTGCATGAAGACCTCAATAAGTCCAAAGAGACCTTAAGTATGAAAGAAGAAGCTTTTGCTACTGACTTCACTGAGCTTGAAAATGAATCCCTTAAACTGAAATAGAAGGTTGAATCCCTACTTATTGAGAACAATAAATTGCTTGAAAAGTTAATTCAAGTAGAATCAGACCTTGCTGCAAGCAGGCGCTGGAACAGGTCCTCACAGGCGCTGAATTGGCTGAACAGTCACTTTAACTGAGGCAAAAGAGGATTAGGCTTTGTGACTAAGCGCACCGTTTACCCTGTTAATAGAAAATATGTGGGATTATCTGAAAATATTGTTTGTTTTCATTGTGGTAAAACAGGGCATTATCGGTATGCTTGTCCTATAAGAAGGTGTGCCATGGAAAGCAACTTGATTTATGTGAAGCAAATTTGGGTTAGAAAAGATGAGCTTCGCATGTCTAAGGGAATGGGACCCAAGTGGATCTAGGTTCCTAAAACTAACCCCTAATTTGTTTTGCAGGCTAAAGTGAGAGGAAACAATCCGACAAACAACCCAGCAAACAGCCCAGGGAACAACCCAGAAAACAGCTAGCTGTGGTATGTTGATAGCGGATGTTCAAGGCATATGACTGGTGAGAAATCCAACTTCCTCTCACTTACAGCCTCAGAAGGAGGGAGTGTGGCATTTGGTAACGGCAAGTCCGGGACAATTGTCGGAATAGGTAAGATAGGATGATGATTTCGAACTGGGCCTTGCTAAGAAAAATTTGTTGCTCACACATGAAGAAGGTAAGTATCCCGAGGATGGATCGGGGCCTGGAGCTGTTTCCTCGAAAGATGGGAAAGGTCTGAACCAAACAGGGGGAAGTATTGCTGAACCCAGTTTGGAACAAAACTAGCCTAACACTCTAGTAACAGGCTCCAGAACAGGCTCGGGAATAGGCTTTAGATCAGGCTCAGGAACAGGCCCTGAACCAGTTTCTGAACCTGTTTCACCAAGTATCCAAGCAAGAGTAGAAAGCGTGTCTGTGGATCCGCTTACTCCACGACCATGGAAGCACCAAAGTTCGCACCCTCTTGATCAAATTTTGTCTGACCTTAATACAGGAGTGCAAACTAGATCAAAGCTTAAAAATTTCTGTGCTTTCTATGCTTTTTTCTTTAACATTGAGCCTAAAAATGTTAATGAAGCTCTTACAGATTCAGATTGGGTTACAGCAATGTAAGAGGAGCTTCATCAGTTTGAAAGGAATAAGGTATGACATCTTGTACCTCAGTCGGAAGACAGATCAATTATTGGCACCAAGTGGGTGTTCCGAAACAAGCTTGATGAGCTTGGAACAGTCACTAGGAACAAGGCCGGGCTGGTCGTTCAAGGCTACAACCAAGAAGAAGGCATTCATTATGAAGAAACCTTTGCACCTGTTGTAAGGATTGAGGCCATTCGAATCTTGATAGCTTTTGCAGCCCACATGGAGATCAAGCTATATCAGATGGATGTCAAAAGTGCATTCCTCAATGGATACCTTAAAGAGGAGGTGTATGTAATGCAACCACCTGGTTTTGAGAGTAAGGAATTTCCTAATCATGTTTTTAAACTTGACAAAGCACTTTATGGTTTAAAACAAGATCCTAGAGTTTGGTATGAACGTTTGTCAAACTTTTTATTGGAAAATGGTTTTGGAAGAGGCAAGGTAGATAATACCTTGTTTCTAAAGTCTAAGGGGGAACATTTATTGATTATCCAAGTATATGTCGATGACATTATATTTGGTGCAACTCGTAATGATTTGTGCAATGAATTTTCAAAAATGATGAGAAGTGAGTTTGAAATGAGCATGATGGGTGAGCTTAATTTTTTCTTAGGCTTGCAAATCAAGCAAACTTCAAACGGCACCATGATCCATCAACAAAAATATGTCAAGGCGTTACTTAAGCGATTTGGGATGGAATCGGCCAAGCCCATTGATACTCCCATCTCTCCTTCAACCAGATTGGTAATGGATGATGGGAGTCCCTCCGTTGAGGAAAAATCCTATAGGGGCATGATAGGGTCGCTTCTTTACCTAACTGCTAGTAGACCTGACATTGTTTTCAGTGTTGGTTTGTGTGCCCATTTTCAGTCTAAGCCTAAAGAATCACATTTAAAGGCTGTTAAACGGATTTTTAGATATTTAAAACATACACCTGATTTGGCTCTATGGTATCCTAGAGGATGCAACTTTGACCTTGTTGGATATGCTGATGCTGATTATGCAGTTTTCTTGGTTGATAGAAAAAGCACCTCAGGTATGGCTCATTTTCTTGGACCTTGTTTGGTATCTTGGGCAACTAAGAAACAACACTCAATTGCCATGTCCATAGCCAAAGCTAAATATGTTGCAGCTGCTTCTTGTTGTACTCAATTACTGTGGATAAGGCAACAACTCAAAAGACTTTTGTGTTGACACGGGATGCATTCCTATTTTTTGTGATAATACAAGTACAATTAATATTTCCAAAAATCCATGTCAACATAAAAGGACTAAACATATTGACATTCGTCACCATTTTTTGAGAGATAATGTTAAAAAGGGTTTGATTTCAATGAATTTTTGTGCCACTAATAAACAAATTGCTGATATTTTCACCAAGGCACTGAATAGAGAATAGTTTGAGAAGAACAGACTGGAATTGGGTCTAATTAAAACGACCTGAACATGCTTAATTAACCTCCAATGCTTGTCTAGTTAAAGGACTTTTTCAGGTCAAACATCTTGATTTATTGGATGTAGTCAACTTCTTTGTTAGAATTAGCACATGTGTGGATTATAATCTGCTGACAATCGTTGAGGTCTGATGATATTGCCCTTATTGTCCTATGTTACTGAACAATTGACAGTGAGAACAAGCACCAAAAACAGGTATGGCCACTGTTTGTCACTTTGTGCGAATCAAGTAATTAATTCAGTTGTTGAGAATTTTTTTTCCCCTTTCCCGAAGCGTGTGCGGCTGGGAGATTTAATGCTCCTCTTTTTCAGTTGAAAGCTAGTCGACCCTTTAGCTCCCTTGCCCGCTCACTTCGCTCATCAGCCACCGAAAATCTCTCTCTCAATCTCTCTCTCTCTCTCTCTCTCTCTCAAACCAAAACCCTAATATCTCAAAACCCAAGCTTCTCTTCAGCTCCAGTGACGACCTCCGGCAGCAGCTCCTTCGCCTTTGTGAAATGCAGCACCACCACCTCTCAAGCCCCGGTCTCGAAGCGCACGCGTATGGCGTCTCTGCCGACGTCCACATCTCTGCCCTTGTCGGCGACTGCAGCACCGGTACCAATCAGAGGTACGGGGTTCAATTCTCTACCCCCTTTGCCTATTATCTCTACAATTTTTGGTTTTTTGAAGTGTCTAGACTTACGAACGGTGGGGATGAATCTGGGTGATGTTCCTCCTGAATTTGGATGGGATTTGGTATTGTTTGAGCCTAACGTGGAACCAACTGGGTCTAAGGGTGTTCTTGAACCCAGTGTAGGTCAAGCTGTATCTGATGATATTCTTGCAGTAGACCCGGCTCAATCAGGGCCTGAACCTGGTTCTGAACTAGGTAAAGCCCGAACGGGGCCTGCACCTGTTTTCTTTGACAGAATGGATGACCCCGTCATTAATTTGGATCGGGTGGAAGATCTTGAGGAGACTAACAGTGATGGGTCTGATTCAACCATAGAGGTTCTTCAACCTCAGCCCTTCCAGAAAACTAGACCGGTTGAATGGAGGCCTAGACGTCGGTTTAAAACCACCACTTCCAAACCTGTTCCCTCACTTGTTCGTAGACCTCGAACCCGCAATTCTGGTTCACTCTCTGTCTCTTCTCAGCCAAAAGAAGTACCTGAACCTCCTATTACAAAAGCCTCTACCAAATCTACCAAGAAATCCACCCAGTCTCCTTCAGGAAAAACCCAGAACACTCCAACCAAAAGGAAAGCTGTTTCAGAACAAGTGCCAGAACAGGTGCTTGAAGAATTAGAAATTGAGGAGATTGTTTCCTCCCCTGATAACACAGCAGCCAAAGACAAAGGGAAAGCTCCTACCGAACAGGCTTCCAAACAGGTGCCTGCCTTTACTCCATCTGCGAAGCCTTCCTCCAAAAGAGCCTCATCAAAGAGAAAGGCTGCTTCCGACCAGGTGCCCATAGAAGCAAAGCCGGATGAACCCAACTCCAAGAAAGTCAAAACAACCATGACCACAGTAGCCAAAGTTGCCCATTTTCTAGAAAGGAGTGTGGTACGGGGCAAAATTGTAAAAGTTGCTTATTTTCAGGATCAGGATCTGGAGATGTTCTTGGATAAATTTACAGCCCAGGGTTCGTTAGACCTCTTTGCAAACACCTAGAGAGGGTGTTCAGTACCTGATTTAGCAGAATTCTATGCCAACTGTAATGTCACCAATGGTGTGGTGACAAGTGTGGTCAATGGGAAAAGATTGCGATTCAATGCTAAGAAATTGGGGAAAATCCTAGGAGTTCCTGCTGTGGGCTTTGGGGTGTATGTGAGGGAAAACAAGACAATGCTCGGAGCTGAGAGATTGCTCAAATTGACTCAAAGATTGAGTCAACAACCAGGTTTGAAAACACCCCGGTCAGTCAAGAAAGGGGAGATGACACCTTGTCATCGGTTGCTCTTCTGGTTTATCATAAAAAACATCATCCGCCGGGGCCAAGGGCGTAACCTTGTGGATGTAATGGATCAGTGTCTTACCGATCTCCTAGACCGGGGGGAGCAGATCAACCTACCAGCCATCATGATCAGTCATATCTCCCGCATTGCAAGCACGGCTAGGGAACATGACTTGGGGTATGTTTTCTCCTGACTTCGGTATTTGAGCACTTTGGAATTTCTTTACAGAAGAAGGTAGGGGTGCAAGTGACAGATGAGATAGGTAGCAGCACCCTGATCAGTTGTGGGTTCAAGATTGCAAAGGGTGAGCCTGCTGGTTCCGAACAGGGGCCCCGAACACCCTTCACCCCTATTCTTGGTCCTTCCTCCAATGAGCCTTCTGTTGATGCCTTGCTTCTGGACCAAAACCGGTTGAAGACCGAGCTCGCTGAGGTTAGAGCTGCTCTTGCTGAGGAGAAGGCTCTCAATGCCAAGCGCCATGAGGATCTAATGTCGATTCTTTCAGTTCTCATAGCCAAATTCTCTTCTCCTCTACTCTGAATCTGCCCAACCCCCTGATCCTTCCCTGTTCTGTCTTCCTTTAATTTTCAACCTGTTCCCAACAACTTTTTTTTTCACTGTCTGGTTATGCTTTGTGACTGACAATGGTTTATGCTAATCTTGGTTGGATCTGCTGTCATGCTGTGCCATGCTTGTCTTCTTGTTGTTATTTGTTTATGCGTGACTCGGATGGCCAATATCATTAACGTACCATATACTTGAGTGTATCGCACGTTGTTTTTCCTCCATTACCTAAGTGGTGGTAATTGCAAACACCCTGATTCTATCTGTTTGATCTAACGACCCTTTTTCGATGATGTCAAAAGGGGGAAGATGGGCATGACTATGATTGTTTTAGTTTGACTTGGATTAAAGTTGACTTCTTAAACGCTTTTTCTCTTCTATGGCTTCACTGTGTGGCACTAACTTGCTTTTGCCTTTTATGTCAATATGGTTAATATGGTCATTTGGTTTGTCATCATCAAAAAGGGAGAAATTGTTGACCCTATTGGGAAATTGTTGACCCTATCCTCATGTAATGTAAGGTTTTGATGATAACAAATACAAATGTAATATATACTTGAGTGTGTTGATCGAACAGGTTCCAAATATTGTTTGGAATACTTTGAAATTGCTTGGTTAACAATGCTTAAGAACAGGTCTTAAGAACAGATTTTCAAGATTAGTTGATTTAGGAATCCAGAGCAGCCTGGGAATCAGTTCTGCAAGGTGTTTGGAGCAGCAAGTTGGTTTGTTACAAGATGTCCGGTTGATTCAACAAGAGTCTTGGTTTGTTATATGTTTTATTTTCTTAGATTCTTGTTAATATGCCAATTAGAAAGTCTTGATTTAACACTTACTTAAAATGGTTTTGCTTTTTGAGAATATTTCAGAACACTATCCCAGAACAGTTCTGGAAACAAGGTGTTCAGGATGTTCTCAAGCCAAACTGCAAAAACATTTTTTCACGAATTCTTCTCTGATTTTTTGCTAACGTCTCTGAGATTTTTGAGCAAGATTTACTGCTGATTATTTAGTCCAAAGAGACTATTTTTGGCTATGAGAAACTTCGGGAGAATTGCAAGTCTATTTTTAGAGTGCTTTATTCTCCATGTAACAAAATCTCTATTTTTAGAAAATGACTGAATTTGTGGAGAAAATCGTAGGATGATTTACTGAGTTTTTGTGGCTGAAAATAACCATGTAGCTCAAGTAGTTAGTGGGAATCTTCAGCTCACACTTTCCACTCCTTGCAGCCCAAGCTTTTTTTCTTTTTAAAAAATATTTGTGATTATCCCACTTGGTTTTCTATTTAAGCAAGACTCCACACTTATTTTCTTTATCGGTTTTCACAGCAATATCGCAGAGTTCAAGAGCCATGTTTTTCAGAAAGAAAAACCGACCCAAATGTGTGCAAGATTGAGCTTTCAAAGTTGGCATACTAGGAGCATACTTATACCTTGCGCTAGCTTATTTGAGAAGCACAAACGTAAGGTGTCCATCTTATTTTCTCTCTTTCAAAAGTGAGTTAAGTGTGTCCAAATCAAGGGGATTTTGGACATGGGGTAACTGGTCTTAGGGAAGACGGTTACGTGTGTTTTACAAATTGTAACGGTGTGAGTTACATTGTAACGTGTTTAGCCCGAATAGTGAAGTGGTTGAAAATCCTACAGAGGTAGGTTGTGGTTCTTCACCTCAGTTGGGCTAGAGGTGTTTCCACGTAAAAATCTCGTGTCCGCTCTCTTTTTTACTTCTTTCCATTGCATTTGCATTTTCTGGACGTGTTACAAACAGTCTGTCCGAACAGGGTCTAAGCCTGTTTCTAGAAAACTGTGAAAATTTGGCAACACAATTCGCCCCCCTCTTGTGTTTGTGTACTCTCATTTCTATCAAGTATAATCACATTTCATTCAAACAATTGCGGTTTTTTGTTCAAATATGTAAAAATGAAATGCGTTTTGTTGATAAATCTTAAATTGAGAGGCTTATTGCAAGCTTCGGGCATGATTTGGAGAAGAATGTTGGCGAGAATTTCTAAATAATCGTTGCTTAATTTCAACAAGTTAAGCAAGAGCGTGAGCTGCTCTTAGAGAGAGAGTCAAGGATAGTTATAGAGTTTTTTCAGTTTTCAAATGACAGTTCTTGCAATGCTTCTTTTGGTGTTTATTTTGCTTTAATTATGCGCGTGATGTGGATTTTGCATGGCAGGCTGTGGGATTGAGTGTGGAACCGGTTGAACATTTGGATATTTAGAATCGGTTGGAACGTATAGTAACTGATAACAATGATGATAATGATGATGATCATGATAATAATATTATTATTTAATAATCTAGTGGATTAATCACATGAACTCAAAAAAAAAAAAAAGCAATCCAAACCTTTCATTATGCAACTTTGTTCCATTACATTAACTACTACATTTGGGGGGGGGGGGGCAGACGCAATCTTGACACACATGAGCCATCCATACCTGAAGTTCAACCTTATTTTTCTATATTGCCACCCCTTAGTCGCACACTCCTAATAAGCATCAAACATAACATTAAGTAGGTTCCATTGGACATGATATTCTCCAAGACACATGTATAAACTTAAGCGTAGACTTGCGGATTGGCAAGGAGATACTCTTCCACAGCCTTGACATTCTCCTTTATTGCTTCTTTTGTGTCAGCAATATCCTGCTCTTTCACCCCTGCATCTCCCTTGGTGTGGTAGTGTGCTATAACGGTGAAACGGCACCCTGTACCTGAGGGCTCAAACTTGTTCTCATACACAATACATTCCAAAGCATCGCCCAAAGCATCACCTTCAATGGTAGTGTACTTGACGTAGTACTTGTCAAAATCAATTTCGTCCACCCTGTTTTTCAGGTATTTGACTGGACTTCCTAGAAAACCATCATGTCATACCAAGCATATTAAATACAATCATGTAAGCAACAATAAATTAAAATATGTTTTTTTTCCTATTTTTTGGTGCGTATGTTGGGTTACACCTTAACGAGTATGGCAGATAATTAGGATGTTCCTTAGCCCAAACTTGAGGGGCTCACGTCTAGAACATGAAGAATGACGAGCCAACCTTTAAAATGTAAGAACCAAGCTCATCTACTCAGAGAAGTATCGATTTGGCAAGTAGTAATATGATTAAATTATGCTCTCTACGTTATTGTAGCTATAACTTGGATTATCAAGGGTGTATAAAGGATATATACAAACAAGGTACCATCGGGTAAGTTGATTTGCTTGATGCACCCCGCAGTGGTGGAGTCACCTTGAACGAACTCGATACTCTTAACAAACTGAGGCAAATTCTTTGCAAAGTTATGGTTGTCGATTTGAAGAGCTTGGAACATCCGCTTTGGAGCAACGGGGGTGGTGATGTCAGCCAGTGTATATGTGTGGACACCCATGATTCAGTGTTTCCTGAGGGATCAGGAGAGAGACACCAAGAAGCTTAAATGAATTGAAAGGGGCACTTCACTTAGTAGTAGAAAGTGAGAATTATGGTATGGGATGCGATGGTGTTGAGCATTCAGCTCGTCATTTATAGTGGTGGAGGGAGCACGGTAGGTGAAAGTTAATTTAGAAGCGAATAATTTTTTTTTCTTTTTTAAATGGATTTTGTGTTGAATTCCTTTGTTCAGTGGATTGAGCTCGACAGCAGCATTTGTTGAAAATGTCATCAGCACCTAAAATTCTAGAACGTCGGTAGATTATCTTTCTAAGAGGTGCAGCATCAGAATTCAATAAAAGAATGGAAAAGAGTCACGATGCATAGGCAGTGCGACATCTGTTCTCTTTTAGAACCAACAATTGCAGATTTTCTGAGTGGGAAGTGGGAACCAACTTCCTTGGGTAGTGACTTGACAAAACTGAAGTGGAATACACCGTCGGTATGTTTTCTGAGAATTAATATATATCATTTAAAGTCTTTACTACAATCATTAACTTTCAAAAACACAAATGAAGCGCAAGAAGTCAGAGATTTGACAGTTTCTGAAATCAGTAGATTGATATTTTCCTCATCTCACGCCACAAGTTTGCTTTAAAGAGTGTGCAACTGATAACATACACTGCTAACGGGGGAATTAAAAAAGAAGGCAGTCAGACCATGGATGGCGATGGTCCGATGGATCGGATTTAGGTCAGGTCCATCTAGTTAATTTTTTTAGACCGAGATTCAGAACTGTCCCATATCCAACGTTGGGTCTGCAAAGGTGGGACCCAAACCCAGATCCGTGGTCCTGGAGGGTCCACGGGTCCTAAATAGGTCTTAACTATTTTTCATATTAAAAATTATTTTTTCCACGTCCCAATATCAATTACTATATTCTAAATACAAATAATTGAATTTAAAAGGCATGATATTTAATAAAAAAATATTTTAGCGACATATACCGCAACTAAGTATTCTTATATATGTGTTACACACTAAAAGTAATATTTTAGTACAAATCATAAAGATAAAATTCACAAACATAACATAATAGTTCTTCTTCTAAGACTGACACCAAGCAAAGTAACTTTAAGGTTTACTGTTTTAGAGTTACTTGTGCCAATTGCATTTGCCACTTTTTAAAAAAAAATTAATAGGTCGTAAATGGGTCTTTGGTCGAGTTTGGGTCTGAATTTTTCAGATTCAACCCTAGACCCGACCTACCTCCCTAGGAACCAGACTCGATTAAGACCCATTGGGTCTCATTTGACTGGATATAGACCCTCTATTTTAGATTGGGTCTGAATTGAGTCCAGGATCCACTGCCATCCATCAGTTGTCCTTCTAGACTTGGTGGGATGTTTCTACTCTCTAGCATTCAACGTTTCTCTGCCAGAGAAGTATATACATCACTTCCGGCATATTGATAAAACATAATTTTTTAAGTAAGAGTATCTCATACAAGAATTATTATGAGCGGATTATTTTCGAAATGACTTTTTAACAATTTTGAGGTGACTGATAATATATTTTTAAAGTGACTATTCATTTAATGAGAAATAATAATTCATTTAGTAGTGATTTTTATCACAATCACTCCTAAATCAACACTTATCACCCCAGTTATTGATAAAAGTCGTCATAAAAGCATCCTTATTGTAATATTACACCTTATATGCAGTCGTCTCACATAGAACTTCTTTTTAATAAAATATTTTGTGATGTATATTGATTTCCTTTTAAAAACAAGTACCAGACACATTTCACAATTAGATAAATATAGAACGGTTACTATATCATACAATCAATTGTACAGAAGCAGTTGTACAATCAGATTATGGCTCAATAAAAATACTCTATAATTCACTAGAATATATTCTTGTACACTCAGTTTCGCTCCATAAAAATATTGTATAGCTCACTAAAATATTTTAGCGTGCTGAGATACATTTTTAGTGACCTAATGGATACTTCTAATGAGCAGATAGATCCAAACCAATGCGTCTTCTAACCGAGTTTCACTTAATAAAAATGTTGTATAGCTCAGTAATGCGCTACTATACTAAAAAAATGTTATTGTACATTCAAAACTCACTAAATCATATTCTAGTTATTTATATCATTTTCATTTTTAGTGAGTTATGATATTCATTTAATGAGTTGTAATAATTCTTTGGTGAGATATGAAACATAATGATCACTATAATTTGGTAAGTAGTATCATTTGTTCATAGTAAAAAAAGAAAAAAAGAAAAAAAGAGTGAGTAAACATATAATACACAATTTTAGTCCACATATACACGTTCTTCTTCATATTTCAACATATAATTTCTTAGTGAGCTATGCTATAACTTTTAGTGAGCTATGACACATGTTTAGTGAGCAATACTTTGTATTCAGCTTCAAATGTGCATGCTATGATATATCTTTTAGTGAACTAATACATAAGATTCTTTCAATACGCAAGAATGACATACTTGAAAAGTTTTAGTTACTTGTGTGTGGGGGGGTTTTTTTTTAGTGACCTATGATATATGTTTAGTGTGCAATACTTTTTATTTATCTTCTAATGTGCATGCTATGATATATCTTTTGGTTAACTAATACATAATATTCTTCAGATACACAAGAATGACATACTTGAAACATTTTAGTCACTTGTGGGGGGGAGGTTTTGGCATATAAATGATATAGAACGAAATTATATTTCACCAAAGAATTTTCTTAACCAAACAATATCAAATATATAGTGTATGCTTTGTAATATATATATATATATATATATATATATATATATATATATATATATATATGTAATATATATATATATACACACATATACACACACACATGTATAATATATATATTATATATATATATATATAGATATATATATATATATATATATATATATTATATATATATATAGAGAGAGAGAGAGAGAGAGAGAGAGAGAGAGAGAGAGAGTAATGCTCCGAACTATATACAAATATTTTAGTGAGATGAGATATATTTTTAGTGAGTAACATGACTAACACTTTAGTGAGTTAGTATATACTTTTAGTAGGTAAACCCAATCCAAACCAATGCGTGACATCTTGGTCAACATTAGCCATGTAATTAATCCATGGTGTCCGTTGTTACTAAAATTAGTTCAATAATAAGTATGATCAGTAGGACCCAAAACATATTTCATATACTTTAGTGAGTTCAATTATACTTTTAGTGAGCTAAGATGCATTTTTTGTGGGTAGTAAGACTAACACTTGAGTGAGCTAATAGATACTTTTAGTGAGCAAACTATATCCAAACCAATTGTTGGCACCTTGATGAACATTAGTTATGTAATCAATAAATAATTTTTGTTACTATTAAAAATAGTTTAATAATGTGTAGGATCACTGATACTAAAAAAATTTTATATACTTTAGTGAGTTAATATATGCTTTTAATGAGCCAAGATGCATGCATTTTTAGTGAACAATATAACCAACACTTTAGTGAGCAAACCTATACTTTCAGTGAGCAAACTTGACCCAAACCATCATGTGATACACTTGAAGAAAATTAACAATGTAATTAACTAATAAAAAAGATTTTATATCCTTCAGTGAATAGGTAGATACTTCTAGTGAGATGAGATACATTTTTAGTTAGCAATATAACTAACACTTTAGTGAACAATAGAGACAAACCAAGGCATGATAGCAGCTGGGGGAAAAGAAATAATCTTCAATTGAGAATGATAATAGTATAGACCTAAACATATTACATTGAAAATTTTAGAATATAATAATCCTTCTTATAAAGAAAAATAAATTTTTAAAATTTTACTATAAATAAACAATTTTACTATATATATTTTTAGTGAGTTGGAATACATTTTTTGTAAGTTAACATGTACTTTTAATAATAGATAACCCTAGACCAAATTGTGATAGGCAGTTGGATGGAAAAGAAATCATCTTTAACGGAAGACAATAATATTAAAAACTGAAAAAATATTTTATTGAAAATTTAAAAAAAAACCTGTTATAAGAAAAAATAATTCGTCAAAATTTTAGTATAGACAAACAATTTTTAAAATGGTGCATTTTTGTGTTGCACTAATGTAAAAAAAGGCCTAAAAAAGTGTAAAATTAAATCGAACTTTAGAATCCAGCACCATCCAGTTAGCTAATGAGTGCTTCGACACCAACGCCGCAACTAACACACATGTGTTGTTTTGCCTCAACAATTATATACAAAATACAAAACGCAGGCGTACCATGCGTCCATCCACCCAGGTGGGGTAACAATCTGCAAAATATGGAGGGATGCATTTTAATTTTGCTTGCAATGTATTCAAACGACAACTTTAATGTATACCTCATCATTTGTTTCTTCTTAATTTTATCGCTAGTGCATTGTGCCTGTGCAAGGCACAAGCAATAACATCAATAATTTTATTTTAAATTCATAGTTTTGTCTAGTTTAAATTATAACATGCAATCTTACATGTACAAATTATATCATTGGCCCGAATCTGAACAAACACTTTTTTTTTAATTGAAACTGGTTGTTTTTTATGTGTCATTGGGTACATTTGTTGTCTGCATATTGTTCATTTTGTCTGACATATCTAGGGCTAAATGTTAAAGCATTGAGATTAATAATGCCGGTTTCCACGTCCTCCTCCCTTTATCCTTGTTTCTTGTTTATCCAATTTATGAAATTAAGCATTTTGTTTTATATACTTAAACAATCTATCGTATCCAGTTGAACATTTTGTTTTACTTACTTGAGCATGTCCTGGGTCTATAAACCCCATACCTTCATATAAGCATTGATCATGTGTGCATGTTATAATGTTTGCAAAGAAAAGTAAGACAAGTAAATAAATAATTCAGAAGATAAATTTATAAATTTCTAACATTTAGAATTCACATACTTTTTTTTAGGTAATGACGTATTCATAGTCAAGAATTCTTTTCATTTCCTTAATCATACCTGATAACATTTATGTTGATAGAGTTTTGTGCTTTGCAGGTTGAAATTGACCCAACTCTAAATACTAGAAGATCAATGATTAGAGAAAAACTAATCTCGCTACTTTAGAATTTGTCAATTGTCATTAGTTTAAGATATATATATATATATATATATATATATATATATATATATATATAAATAATTCCTTTTTTAATTTTTCCTTACAGTTAAGTAGGCTTTTTAAGAAAATATGTCCCCATTTTGAGCATAAATTATGACATAGTCTCTGCCAAAAGGGGGAAAAAAATACTCTAGGCATGTTCCTTTTTTTAAAAAATAAAACTTATCATAAGTATTTATCATCATTATTCACCAACTTTCAATATAATTCAGCATTATTTAGCTTAGTTTAACGTACAACACCATTCAACACCATTTAACACTTGTAAAAAGTACTTAATGAATTAGATTGTGAATATAAACATAAATCACATGATTGCTCATGAATCATTGCATTCATTTTACTAATAATATACATGGGTTTATTTTGCTAAGATTGTACCAAATGTTTAATCTTAAATTTGTAATGTTGACTTGCTATGTTCTAACAACTATATAGCCCAATTGTATACTTAGTAGTTTTAATTATAGCATTTTAAATTATATTGCTAAATTCAGTTAGGTTCTTAAAATAGTTAGGTAAATTTAGTAAATTATGATAAATTTATGTAGTTTGATAATATAATATTCTGAAAAAAATGCATTCTAGTCCATCTAACAATACATGAAATTATTATGTTAATATCAAAGCGACTTCGAACTGTACATATATTCATAAATTATTTGTATATTATGCATATAAATTACAAAGTCGCTCTTAAATTAATTTATGACAATCATGGCATGCATACAATGTACAACTCATTCAAATATGTTTATATTCTACCACAAGATAAATAGTTATGTATGTACAATAGCTCCTGTTGGATGTATAGATTTTTAAACAACTTTATAAATATGTTTCTTCTTTTAATTACAATTAGACTCCAATAACATACACACATTTAGTACAATTTAGCATAATTCAACATATTTTAGCATGTTTTAACTTGATTCATTAAGTTTCATTATGTTTTGCAGTAAGTATCAATAAATGCTTTTCATAAGTCAAAAAAAAAGAAAAAAAAACCGCCCTTTGTGAATGTCAAAAGAGGTCCGACAGATTAACTAAGCAAGTATACAAAATATAAAAAAATGAAGCTCGGAATCTCAAAGCAAAATTGATAAATAAATTAGAAACTGCAACATGCTTATAGCTATAGTAAATGCATGTGTACACATTATATATAAAAACTCCATATATATTCATGTGAAATCTTTAGTAGAATACTTATAAAAAGTTGACATATATACGATTAACACTTTAAATAATCTGACTATTCATGCAACTTAAATACTATACTTACAAAGTTGACGTAGATTCAAAAAACTCGATTGAAATTTTATGAACCATGCCTAATTTCGAGGCGAAAACTAGAGCAAATCTATTATCGAACCAAATCCAATTTAACCATTTAGGAATTTCTTATAAAATTGATTATATTTAAGAGATAAATTTTGTTCCGAACTGTTGATCCAATTAATGGGTAAGGTTTTGATGATAACAATCCAAATTGACCAGCCAATATGTTGTGCTTGAGTTGTTTATTGAGACAGGATCCGAAAATACTTGGAGCAGTTTGAAACAGCATGGAGTATCAAAGTCGATCCATGTACAAGGAGCCGAGCTGATAACAAAAGTATAAGAACATTGCCTCAGAATAGTTCTGAGCACAGAGCATGGAGCATCGCATGGAACATCAAAATCATGTCCAAGGAGTTCAGCTGATAACAAGAGTCTTAGGCTTAGTATGCGTTTTATTTTTTAGATTCTTGTTAAAATGCTAATTAGAAGGTCTTGACTTAGCGTTTGTTTTGAAAGATTTTTTAAGTACTTCAGAACACTATCTCAGAACAGGTCTAAGAGGCTAGGTTTGCAGTCTTCTGAGGCTAGGAATAAAAATTCGAATTTCAACGTTTTCCTTGAAAGGATTTTAGACTGACGTTTTTTAGGAAATAATTGGAATTAATTTATGTCAGTTAAAATCTAAAACTATTTCTTCCCTTGTTTAAGAGACAAAATTTTTTCCAAATATTTGGTGAGAAGATTTGATCATATCCCGCTTAAGAAAAAATATCTTTCCCAAATATTTGATCTTATTTTCTAAGGAAAAAATATCCTCTAAACATTTGATCCTATCCTATAATGAAGATTGGTAACTCTCAGATTAGGGAATGGCTAAGAAAAGTGGAGATTGCTCTCATCTTTGCACAGCAAGCATACGTATCCCACTATTTAAGCCGCCGATTCCCTCAACTTTTCTCAGGGTTTTTCACGATTGTCAAGTGCTAAAATTGCTTTCCTGAGTCTGAATTTTTCTGTTAGAAAAACCTTCAAAAGAGTGCTTAATCGAGTCTTCATCATTGGCATAATAGGAGTTGTATTGTACCTTACACTCAACTTATTTAGAAGCATACAAGTAAGGAGTTCTTTATCTCTTTTTCATCTTGATAAGAGGTTGTCCAAGTCTTGATAGACGTTGGACGTTGTGGTCCGTAGGGGACTTGTGGACGTTATGTCCGTGAGTATCTGTCCAAAGTCTTGGGAGACTTTGGATGTGTGTTTGTAATGAGAGTCTAGGGTAGACTAAGTTACGTGTGTTACGGTTGTAACGTGTTCGCCCATTTAGTGAAAGAGTTGTTGAAATCCTACTGTGGTAGGTCGTGGTTTTTACACCTCAGTTAGGCCAGAGGTGGTTTTTCACGTAAAAATATTATGTCTCATTTACTGTTTTCGCAATTATGCTTGTTTCTGCTTTACTGCAAACATGCATTTCAAACAATTCTGATGAATGTTCTGAAAAAACCGAAAAAACCGGTAAACACAATTCACCCTCCCTTGTGTCCTTGTGTGAGTAAATCTAACGAGTGGTACCAGAGAAGAGTTCACACACCTAGGCTAATACCTTGAGAGATTCTAAAAAGATAAGTGCACTGCAAGGAATCTTAGAGGGTCAATCTGTGACTCGACCATCATACTTTAATGGGCAACATTACAATTGGTGAAAAAACCGCCTGAAAAATTACATTCAAGCTGATGATTATGAGCTGTGGATGATCATTGAGAATGGTCCTTATGTTCCAATGAAAACCACAGAAGATGGCATAACAGTTCCTAAGAAGTCAAATGAGTTTGACTCAGATGACTTCAAGAAACCGAAGAAAAACGCAAGGGCCAAGAAATTACTATACTTTGGCCTTAGACCGGATGAGTACACTCGCATCTCAGAGTGTGAATCGGCAAAGGAGATATGGAATGCTCTTCACGTGGCTCATGCAGGAACCAACCAAGTCAAATAGTCCAGGATAGAGCTGCTGATGAGAAAGTACAAATTGTTCGAAATGACTGACAAAGAGACAGTGATGGATATGTATACACGTTTTACCTACATCACTAATGAGTTGAAATCCTTGAAAAAATCCTTTACCACCGAGGAATTAGTAAGGAAGATACTACAGTTTTTGCCTCATTCGTGGGAAACGAAAGTTACAGCCATCCAGGAACAAAGAAGATGGACGAAATCTCTTTGGATGAGCTCATTGGGAACCTTCAAACTTACGAGTTGAGGAAAAACTCCAAGATGAAAGTGGAAATAAATAAAGATCGAGGCCTTGCCCTAAAGGCCATGGGAAGTGATGATTCAGACTTGAATGAGGAAGAAATGGCCTGGGTTACTCGTAAGTTCAAGAAAATCTTCAAGAAGATTGGAAAAAGCATCAAGAAGGGGGGTACCAGCAAAGCAGGGAACAACGACCAAGACCAAAGCCTCCGGGTGTTTCAGATGTGGAAAGCATGACCACTTTGTAAAATATTTCCCCCGAAATCGTAAAAAGAAGCTACACCTTAGTAGTTCTGCCAAGCGGTTCACTAAAGCTATGGTGGCAGCATGGGGTGAAACTTCAGAAGAAAAGAATAACTCCCAAGATAAAGCTACTGCACTGGCGCTCATGGGCAGAAGCGAATCCGAAGTTGACTCAGAATCAGACAAGAGCATCTCCTAATTCAAGGAAAGGGTACGTGGTTTTAACTAAGCAAAAATTCTGAAATTATTATTTTTCTTAATGGATGAATATGAAGCAATAAGTACTGAGAATTGTATGCTTAAAGATAATTGTTCCAAGTTAAAAAGGGATGTCCAAATGCTTGAAAAAAACCATACAAGAACTTGAGCAAGCAAATGAGATTCCCACGTCTGAATAAGATAAAAAAACTTTTACCTTAAGTAGGGATGTTGACATGCTAAAAGAACTAATGAACAAGAGAGAAGAAGTGTTCAACACTGATCTCTCAAAGCTGAAAGAAGAGTCCTGAGAACTGGAACTTAAGATAGAATTATTGGTGAGTGAAAACAAGCAGTTGCTTGAAAAGGTTCATAAGGCCGAATCTGACCTTGTTCAGAATAGGCACAGGAACAGTTCCTCAGAAGCACTCAGGATAGAAGCCCTGATAAATGAAAACAGTCAGTTGCTTGAAAAGCTCCATAAGGCCGAATCTGACCTTGTTCAGAACAGGCGTCGGAACAGTTCCTCAGAAGTACTTAATTGGTTAAACACTCACCATAGTCATAATAAAAAGGGATTAGGATTTGCGAGTAGGTGTGTCATTAGGCCAATTAACAAAAAATATGTTGGACTTTAAGAAAATTAATCTGTTTTCACTGTGGAAAAACTGGTCATTATCGCTATGCTTGTCCTTTAAGAAAAAGAGCCATGGAGAGGAACTCATTGTATGTTGAATAAGTATGGATTAGAAAAGATGACTTAACCTCCATGTCAAAGAAAATGGGACCCAAGCGAAAATGGGTTCCCAAGACAAACACTTAGCTGTTTTACAAGCTAAAGTGAGAGGAGACAATCAACTATGGTTCTTGGATAGTGGTTGCTTAAGGCACATGATGGGAGACAAATCAAACTTTCTCTCACTTACAGCCTTTAATGGAGGGAGAGTGGCATTTGGAAACGAAAAGTTTGGAAAAATTGTCGATGTAGGTAAGATAGGTAAATCACTCTCTCACTCTATTGAGAATATGTACTTGGTTGATGGGTTACAACATAATTTGCTAAGTGGTCTCAATTATGTGATAGAGGTAATCATGTTGAATTCTCTTCAGATCAATGCTTGATTACCAATGTCAATTCTGATAGTGTTGTGTTAAGGAGAAAGCGACAAAACAATGTGTATAAAGTGTGTGTTTTTTAACTTCCCCAAAATCATTTGACTTGCTTAAGTGCTCTTGATGACGATGTTATGCTTTGGCACAATAGGCTAGGTCATGCACGCCTTTCTCTTTTGAATAAACTTGTTTCTAAGGACCTAGTAGTCGGACTACCTTCCATCAACTACAATGATGACAAGGTGTGCGACATTTGTGCTAGAGGAAAGTAAGTTAGAGCTTCTTTCAAGTCAAAGAACTGTGTTAGTACTTTCCGACCTCTTGAACTACTACATGTTTATTTATGTGGTCCTATGAGGATCACAAGTAGAGGAGGAAAGAGATATGTATTGTTTGATGAGACTAACTCTGTGGTTGAGCATGATACACATGAAGAAGAGTTTGAACTTGGTCTTATAAGAAAAGACCTCTCGCTCACTCAAAGCTCCTTAGTTGACAAAGGTAAGACTCCTAAAAGTGAACCAAGTCTTGGAACTGATAATTTGGAAGGTGGCCAGGGAGCAAACCAGTCAGGGGGAAGCATTGTTGAACCTAAACAGAACCGGCCCACTCAACCCAATTATTCCCGAACTGATATGGGAACAGGCACCAGAACAGTTCCAGAACCTGTTTCACCAAGTACCTAAGAGAGATTGGCAAGTGTATTTATGGATCCATTTATTCCACGACCCTGGAGGCACCAGAGCTCGCACCCCCTTGACCAGATCATGTCTGACATTAATACAAGGGTGCAAACTAGATCCAAACTTAGAAACTTATGTGCTTTCTATGCTTTTTTATCTAACATTAAGCCAAAGAATGTTTATAAAGCCCTTGCGGATTCTGACTGGGTTACTGCTATGCAAGAAGAGCTTCATCAGCTCGAAAGGAATAAGGTTTAGCACGTTGAACCAAGGCCTAAGGACAGATCGATAATTGGCACTAAGTGAGTGTTCATGAACAAATTGGATGAGTTCGGAACAGTCACTTGGAACAAGACCAGGTTGGTGGTTCAGGGTTACAACCCAGAAGAGGGGATCAATAATGAGGAAACATTTGCAACTATTAACCTTGAACTTAGTTTTATGATATCCTCGAGGATACAATTTTGATCTCATTGGGTATGCAGATGCTAATATACTGGACCCTTGGTTGATAGAAAAAGCACATCTGGTATGGCTCATTTTCTTAGACCCTGTTTGGTCTCTTGGGCAAGCAAGAAACAACACTCCGTTGCTATGTCCACAGCAGAAGTCGAGTATATAGCGGTAACTTCTTGTTGTGCCTCAATTGTTGTGGATAAGGCAACAACTCAACGACTTTTTTGTTGATACGGGATGCATTCCCGTATTTTATGATAACACAAGTGCAATTAATATTGTCAAAAACCCATGTCAACATAAAAGGACTAAGCATATTGACATACGTCGTCATTTTTGAGAGATAATGTTGAAAAGGGCTTAATTTCAATGAATTTTAGTGCCACTGATAAGCAAATTGCTAACATCTCTATCAAGGTACTGAGTAGAGAGCAGTTTGAGAGGAATAGACTTGAATTGGGTATGATTAAAAGAACTTAAGCATGCTTGTTTAACCCCAATCATTAACTAGTTAAGGGTTTTAGCTAAATAAATTGTTATAATAGATGCATTCAATTTTTGTGCTTTTACTAACATATGTGTGGAATGTAACATGCTGACACTCATTGAGGTCTAATGATATTGCCATAGTGTCCTGAGACACTGAACTTCTAACAGTAAGAACAGGCTCTAGGAACAGACCTGACAACTGTCTGTATCATGTGCTGACCAAGTGGCATTCTTAAAATGTTGGAAACTAAAATTTCCTCTTTTATTACACCTAACCTAAAATTTATACCATACCTAGTGTAATGATGTGCTGCATGCAAACCATTCTCTCTCCAAGAAGGACTGAAATAAACTCTCCCATTAAATCCCTCGATTTTTGGGCCACTTATGCTCATCATTAAATTCCTCTCTCTCTCTACCAAGAACCCGATTTCCCTCTCTTTTCTTAAAACCCTTCAAAAACCTAAACTCCAAGTCACCTCAAATCCTCACAATGGCAAGAACTCATGGCGGTCGAGTATCCTCCAAACTCAAGACTTCTCACCCAAGATCACTACAAGACCAACTATCAAGAAAAAGGAGCAGAATTGGGATGAGTTCTGAGGGAACGTCACCGGTGTCTTCATCGCCACAAACGGTCTCGATTGGTATGGAAAACACTCCCTCACCTTCTTTTTCAATTACTCCCTTTATTTTTGGGTTCTTGAAGAGTTTGGGCTTAAGATCAGTTGACTTGAACCCTGATATGGTACATTTGGTACACCCAGTGACGGGTTAGGAGATTGTGGTGTATGAAGCGGTTGTGGCCGAGTTTAGATTAAGGGGGAATAAGGCCGAATCAGTTGGGGAGTTAAAGGATTATGATGTTTAGCATATTGATAATGAATTTATTGTTGAAGATGCTGAGGACAGTGATGAGAATGAACCACTTTTGCGGTTTAAATGAACTGTTCCAATCAAACCCCAAACCACAACCAAACCGACCTTTAAACGCAAAAGAAAGACCACCACCTCACCCAATATGCCTCTTACTGCATCCTTATCACGACCTCAAACTCGAAGTTTGGGTCCTCCCACTATGCTGCCCCTGCCAGAAGACAGAATTGAAAGCCCTATCAATAAGAGCAAACCGGCCCTTAAGTCCTCCAAAACACCCACCACAACACCTCTCAAACCAGTTCCATCCAAGAAGCCTGCCCAAAAATGGGCTGCCCCAAAACAAGTATCTGAACTAGTTGAAGAATCTAATGCACCCAAGAAGAAGAAAATTAGAAAAACTATGACACTTGCTGAGAGATATGAGCATTTCCTCCAGAAATATGTGGTTTGGGGGAAGGTAGTTAAAGTTTCATACTTTCAGGAACAGGGGCTAGGGGCGTTCTTAAAGAAGTTGGAAGCTTAGGGATGATTAGACCTATTCACTAATACTAAGAAAGGATGTTCGGTTTCAGACTTGGTTGAGTTCTATGCGAATTGTGTTGTCATCAATGGAGTAGTGACAAGCACAGTTAATGATCATGACCCACGATTTGATGCTAAGAAGTTAGTTGAGTTACTTGGAGTATCCTCCAAAGGTTTTGATGTGCATGTGCAAGAGGATAAGAGCGTCTTAGGTAAAGAACGACTGTTAGAATTGACCCAAAAGCTAGCCCAAAAACCCCATCTGACTGTGTCCCGATCTGTGAGAAAGGGAAGATGCCATTGTATTAACTATTGTTTTTGGCTTGTGATTAAGAATATTGTTCCCCGAAATTAGGGACGTAACCTTGCTGATCCCATGGATATGTGCTACACTGATTTGTTGGATAGAGGTGAGCAAATTAACTTGCTCGCAATTATGATTAGTCATATTGGGAGAATTGCCAACACGTCCAAGGAGTATGACATGGGGTATGGGTTCTTGCTGACGTCAGTGTTTGGGAAGCTTGTGATTCCATTGCAGAAAAGAATAGGCTTTCAGATAAGTGATGAGATTGGCAACACTAAATTGATTGGGTGTGGTTTCAAAGTGACAAAAGGCGGCAGTGCAACTTCAGAACAGGGGCTCCAAACACCACTTGGACTTGTTCCCAGTGAAGCCTCTACATCCAGCACTCTCACAATTGATACACTATTACAGGATCAGATTACATTGAAAGGGGGGATAGTTGAAGTAAAGCAGACGCTTACAAAGGAAAAGTTCTCAATGCCAAATGTCATGGGGATCTGCTGAGTGCCCTTCTTGCCTTCATAGCCAAATTCCCTCCTCCACCTTCCTTTACGTAAACCTGTTCCTTTCCTTATTTCCAGCACTATTTTTCAAACACTTGGCTATGTATGTGACTACTAATGGTTTATGGATGTTTTTGGATGGTTACTGCATTTATGCTATAACTTTGCTTGTTGCATGTGTTATTTGTTTATGCGTGACTTGAATGGCCAATATCATTACTGTGCCATATACTTGAGTGTATCGCTGTTACTTCCGTATTACCGCTTTGGTGGTGATTGTATCCACACTAGATTTCTGTTTTTGGTCTCCTCACCCTTTTCGATGATGTCAAAGGGGAGAAGATGAGTATGACCTTGTTTCGATGGTTTGCCTAGTTTAAGTTGATCCCTTAACTCTTACTTTCTCTCTAGTGTGAGGGTGGATAACTGTTTTGGCACTAATGTATTTTTCTCTGTCTCACTATTAACGATCCTTGATGACTTATAGTCATTTGGTCTGTCATCATCAAAAAAAGGAAAATTGTTGATCCAATTAATGTGTAAGGTTTTGATAATAACAACCCAAATAGACCAGCCAATATGCTATGCATGAGTTGTGTGTTGAGATAGGATCCGAAAATACTTAGAGCAATTTAAATGAGCGTGGAGCATCAAAATCGAAGATGTACAAGAAGCCCAGCTGATAACAAAAGTCTGAGAACATTGTCTCAGAACAGTTCTAAGCACAGAGCATGGAGCATCGCATGGAACATCAAAATCATGTCCAAGGAGTTCAGCTGCTAACAAGAGTTTTAGGCTTAGTATAAGTTTTAATTTATTTTCTTATTAATATGCCAATTAGAAGGTCTTGACTTAGCGTTTGCTTTGAATAGTTTTTTAAGTACTTTAGAACACTGTCTCAGAACAAGTCCAAGAGGCTAGGTCTGCAGTGTTCTGAGGCTGGGAATAAAAATTCAAAATTCAACATTTTTCTTCAACGGATTTTGGACCGACGTTTTTTAGGAAACAATTGGAATTAATTTAAGTCAGTTAAAATCTAAAACTATTTCTTCCCTTGTCTAAGAGACCAAATATTTTCCAAATATTTTGGTGAGAAGATTTAATCCTATCTCGTTTAGAAAAAAATATCTTTCCTAAATATTTGGTCTTATCTCCTAAGGAAAAAATATCCTCCAAGTATTTGATTCTATCCTATGAGGAAGAATGGTAACTCTGAGATTAGGGAATGGCTAATAAAAGTGGAGATTGCTCTCATCCTTGCATGGCAAGCATACTTATCCTACTATTTAAGCAGCCGATTCCCTCAACTTTTCTCAAGGTTTTTCACGATTGTCAAGTGCTAAAATTGCTTTCATGAGTCTAAATTTTTCTGTTAGAAAAACCTTCAAAAGAGTGCTTAATTGAGTCTTCATCATTGGCATAATAGGAGTTGTATTGTACCTTACACTCAGCTTATTTAGAAGCATACAAGTAAAGAGTTCTTTATCTCTTTTTCATCTTAATAAGAGGCTGTCCAAGTCTTGATAGACATCGGACGTTGTGTCCGTAGGGGACGTGTGGACGTTCTGTTCGTAAGTATCTGTCCAAAGTCTTGGGAGACTTTGGATGTGTGTTTGTAACGAGAGCCTAAGGTAGACTAAGTTATGTGTGTTACGGTTGTAACGTGTTCGGCTCGTTTAGTGAAAGAGTTGCTGAAATCCTACTGTGGTAGGTCGTGATTTTTACACCTCAGTTGGGCCAGAGGTGGTTTTCCACGTAAAAATATTGTGTCTCCTTTACTGTTTTCGCAATTATACTTATTTCTACTTTACTGCAAACACGCGTTCTAAACCGTTCTGATGAGTGTTATGAGAAAACCAAAAAAACTATTAGACACAATTCACCCCCCTTTTGTGTCCTTGTGTGAGTAAATCTAACATGAACCATCCAATGACTACCCAAAGTTAACCCACATAAAAAATGGATTGATCTAAATTCAATTGGAATCATTATCTGTTGCTTTGGGTTTAGTTAGTGGTTATCTCATACAACCGGCTATATAGAATCAGTTGTACAATCAGATTTGAATTCAGTAGAAATGCTGTGTAGCTACCTAAAAGATTTTAGCAAGGTGAGATTTAGTGAAATAATAGATACTTTTAATAAGTAAACAAACCAAAGCTAACGTGTCTTATATTACCTGGATTTTGCTCACTAAAAATACTTATATATAGCTTACTTCTTAAATATGTTATTGTACCCAAAAAAATACTACTGTATATCCAAATTCCGAAGCTCACTAAGTTCTATTCTGGTTATCTGCACTATTTCTTTAATAAGCTATAATATTTACTTAGTGAGGTGTAGTAGTTCTTTGATCAATTATGAAATATATTTGGTGATCAATATGATTTTTCAGTAGTCCTAATAGGCCATAATAAAACATACTGCGAAAAATATAATACACAAATTTTAGGGTGCGCATAAACATTTTTGTTCATATTTTGACATATGATTTCTTAGTAAGGTGCATTAAGACTTTTCATGAGCTATGATATATATTTAGTGAGCAATATTTTAAATTTATCTTATAATATGCTGTGATATATCTTTTGGTGAACTAAAATATAAGATTCTTTAAATGTACAAGAATGTCATACTTAAAAATTTCGGCCACTTGTACTATATCTTTTAGTGAGTTGTGATATTTATTTAGTGAGTTGTGATAGATCTTTAGCAAGTAATAAAATATATTTGGTGATTAATATGATTTACTAAGTAATAGCAACTATTCCTAATCAAAATGAGCGAGTAGACAACACAATACATAATTGCAGAATTTTGTTTATATTTTTGGGATATGATATGTCCACAATGAGCTACACAATAACTTTTGGTGAGCTATGGTAAACATTTAATGAGCAATACTTTATATTCACCTTTTAATGCACTATAATATGTCTTTTGAATAACTCAAACATAAGATTTTTTAAATGAGCAAAATTGATGTATTTAAGAAGTTTCAATCACATGTACTTCAACATTTCAGTGCGTTATTTTTATTATATTTTGGTGCGATATGATCTCCAATGGCATAAATAATATTGATATTTAAAAATGATGTTAAAAATTCTGGAAAATTAATTTTTGGTACATGGAAAACCCATTCGTTTAAGTTTTAGTATGAGCAAAGCCATCCTAATGAAACGATTCCTGCCAAGAACATATCTTTAAAAAACTTTAAAAATCAAGAGAAGCACATTAGGATTAAATCTGCGACCTACACACTGCTATTAATGTACTAAGCATTGGGTTATAGATTGTTTTTGCAATTATTTGCGATGTTTGATATTTGTACCACTTCTCTAGCCGGGGCGCACAGACATTTTATATACTTGAGTTCACCTCACTAGCACATACTGTGTAACTCATAAATATCTATACCTATACTCATAGGTTCGACTCACAACATATATTGCATAACTCACTAAATTTAATTATATATGTTTTTTTCTTGTGCTTATACAAAAATTGATGTAAAAAAAGTGCCAAAAACAAGGACGCAGTTGGATTGAATAATGTATCAAAAAGCATAAGTAACAATCCATAAAAAACGGGGATGAGAGGCAAAAAAAAAAATTATTAAATAATCCACCCAAAGAAAACACGGGGGTGAAAAGTTGAAAAACATAAGATAAAAATCAGTTTGCACAAGATTTGAACTCAGCTCGCATGGAAATAAAATAAGCTCTCACCATATTCACCAACTCCTTGGCTGCTGGCAACTAAATATTATTTAAACGCTTTAGGGAGTGTGCTTGTCCACTTAGTTGCACGTAATAATTTGCACCGTACTGTAGCTTAGGAACTAAGGTTGACAGATTTTTTTTAAATTGTAAATTTACTTGTAAAAAAAAAAAAAAACACTAAACTTGATTTCCCTTTAACTTGAATGCAACCCAATAAATATAAACTTGGAATAAACTTGTCTAAATATATCTTAATATTTGAAAATTCTTCCATGTTACTGATAATTGAAGACACTTTCTGAAGATATCACTTGAAATACATCAAGATCAAAAAGAAAAGAAAAAGGGAAAAAAAAAAAAAGAAAGCAAGCAGTGCTAACAGGATACCTTGCAATTGCAAAATCAAATAACGGTCTATTAGAAAGCTGGCTTCATTATCACTGGATAGCATAAAGGCCCATAATTCTAGGCTAGGCAATTGGAAAGGAACAGGGCAAAGCTTATGATAGGCTAGATTGAGATTTTAACATGAAATGTATCCAAGAAATGGGACTTCATTTAACGTGGAATGCATGGATTCGAGAATGCATCTCCTTTGTTTCATATTCAATTATGATAAATGACAAACCCAATGGCATATTTACTTCAACTAGCGGAATCAAACAAGGAGATCCCTTATTTCCATATATTTTGACCATATGTATGGAAGTTCTAAATCACAAACTATTGGCAGAAGCAGATAACCAGAAATCTGGAACATGAATAAAGATCGGTTCCATGATATCAGAGTCCCTGTCTTCTGTTTGCGAATGATTGCTTCCTCGTTTCCAAAGCAAACTGATGGCTGTAATAGGATCAAAGTGGTGCTTGATGACTTCTGTCATAACTTAGGACAACTTGTCAATTTCCATAAGTCCATTGTCACGTTCTCTAGAAATGCAAATTTCACGCACAAACAATGGGTTACAGCTATTTTCAATATTCTGCAAAGGGATTCTCTCGGCAAATATCTTGGACGCCCTATTTTCTAGGGTAGGCCTTCAAAGAATATATTTGTAGATATCATTGGTTAGGCCACTACAAAACTAGAACAATGGAAAGCTAACCACATGTCTAAAGCAGGTGGATCAGTTCTGATTCAATCACATTTAGTATCATTACTGGTACATAGTATGGAATGCTTCGCATTACCTCAAATTACTGCAATTCTCCCGGATAAAGCTAGTAGCAATTTCTTCCAAAAAAAATCTTACACTAAGGTTTGCCACTGATCGCATGGGATGAGATCTGTATGCTTAAGAACAAAGGAGGGTTAGGACCAAAGCCCAGTACTTAAGTATTTAAAGCATTGTGTGATCCCACTACACCCATCATTGATGTGCACCCGTATCAAGCAGTGGTCAGAGATGCTTGCGGGTTTAAAATCCACAATTAAATCCCAAGGACAAATAAATATAGCCGAATTAAACATGTTGAAAAATAAGGATGTACCTTAGTAATGCAGAAGCGTAGATCTTGTTGCTTGGGAATCGCACACATGTTGTCAAATTAAAACTTACGGTGGCTACTAGAGTCACCATAGTTGTCACACCTCAAACCTGAGCCCGATTGATGACGAGGCTAGCGTGAGAAGAGGGAAAAGAGAATTAGAGCTAATGTTTATGTTTCTGCCATTGATGCAAAATTAGGTCACTAAAACCTCTTATATATAATAGCACACAACTTGTAACCGACATCGAGTAGTTAATATGAATGACTAATTTGTAATCAATCATTTTGTAACAGCTCAATTGTGGGTGATTACTGCAATCATTATACTTTGTCAATAGCTCCCCCTTGGTCACATAAACCATAAGTTACACTTTTCTCTCCCCACTAATCTCTTCATTCCTCATACTGGGAATTGGGTGTACAACTAGAAAAGTAACCAATAGTGTTATAAAAAGTCACCATCTAACTAGCATAACACTTCCACGAAATACGATACCCCCAATCATCCTCAATATCACTGGTGAAATACACAGTCCCTTTATTACATTCGATATATTATTATATGATTATTACTCAATATAATCGCTCGGGCTGATACGGTGATAATGGACATATTTTTCCTTAAACATGCATGAAATTTCATCTTAGCTTAGCTACTTTCCTAACATATTCTCATTGAACCGTGTACGTCATGGCCCTTAAGAGACACATTAAGGTAGCACCATCAAGCTTTGACTTCATACCATAACTTTAAGTTAAAGGGTCATCGTCCATAGGGTCACACAGTGACAAGAGACAGGGAAGCCAAATGTCACTCTATATATATGTTGTTTTATAAGCACACACAGTATGAGATGTGTGTCATGACATAGCTCCCACTCAGTTGGGCACGTCACTCTTTATGCCATGTGAATCGTCAGTATAGATTTTCACCCAAAAATCTAACCTAAACCACTAGATCAACATACTAAATGTTAATCTGAACACTTAGGATTCGCCTTCTAAGGCTTCAATATGAAATCTTATTTCATACTTGACTCCATTGAGTCTCATCTTAAACTCACTGAGGTGACTATATTCATTTTCCTCATACACTTCCAGTGGGAGTAATCAATATTGCACAGCCAGTGCCAATATGATTCAGTCTCATCCTGTCGCGACTCAAGCGTTAGGGCGATTGCCTATGTAACTAGGCCAATCAGAAGCATGTGACATTTCAATATGCTTAACATGGAAAAATAAATTATAAGCATTTTGCTCATTTACAAAAGAAACATGTCCATGACATTACAAGGCACATCAAAGCACTAGACCTCATGAATTCTTAGACTCAACAAATGAGCTTTAAATGCGTCACTAAGACTAGATTTAGTCAAGGAAACATAATCACCTTGTTAGTGTATATATACCTAATGGTAATGTTTTTGTCTCCATGACATAGCTCTCCCACCCGTGGTGAAGGCATGTCGTGAGGTTGACCTAGACGCATCCAGGTTACCACCACAATTGACACTTTGAGGATCCTCTCAACTTAAGGTATCCTCCTTGATAGCAAAAGACTAGGTTAGCAATACCGTGTAGTTAGCACTGGATTCTCTTGATGGCTTGTCAATCAGCAAGTCTTGGGTTACTTTAATGACAACTTACCAAACTAACCCCAAAGTAATGGCAAGCCATGTACACAACATGGCTTACGTTAAGCTTCCTATGACTCTAGCATTGAGGACATTGTTTATTATCTCATTTTTTTCATCTATTTTAGGGTATTGATCAAAACACAAGGTTAGACCCTTCTCAACTAGAGAATGTACGAGTTTGGAATTATACATCCAAAATCGCTTCAAGACCGGGTACCTCTTGATGTATGCTTCTTGTGACGGTTTCGGATTATTTCCACTCCTAGGACATAACTAGCTTCACCCATGTCCTTCATCTCGAAGAAATAAGACAACTACTTTTAAGTAGCTTCGATCAACTCTAAGTTGTTTCCAACCAGCAGTATGTCATGAACGTATAGGAGAAGAAATATGACCCCTCATGTTGAGCTTTTGACATAGATATGATGGTCTTCTGAAACCATAGATAAGCCAAATTAAGTTATGGCTTTATGGAATCTAAAGTACTAAGATCGAGAAGATTACTTAAGATTATATATGGGCCTTTTAAGGCAATACAGCTTGTTCTCTTGTCCCTTTGGTACAAAACCAATGGTTTAGTCCATATAAATCTCTTCCTCAAGATTATCATTGAGGAAAGCAGTCTTTACAGCCATTTCAAACAACTCAAGGTCCAAAAAGGCAACCAGGGCTAGGAGTTTTAGGGCAGTGAATAATCACACACATTTGAATACAAGATTATGCTCTGATGAATTTATTTAGTGTAATTGCACACAACATGCAATCATGCTTTGAAATTAAACATATTAATTGTATATCAAAACATGATTTGAATTAACCAGGGTCAAATCCAAGCAACAATGACTTTGATACCACTGTTAGAAAATAAGGGTGTACTTTAGCAATGCAAAAACATAGATCGCGTTGCTCAGGAATCGCCTACGCATTATTGAATTAAAACTGACGGTGGCTACTAGAGTCACCATAGTTGCCACACCTCAAACCTGAGCTCAATTGGCGGCAAGGCTAACGTGAGAGGAGGGAAGAGAGAATTAGAGCTAATATTTAGGTTTCTACCGCTGATGCAAAATTAGGTCACTAAAACTCCTTATATATAACAGCACACAGCTTGTAGTAGACAGCGAGTAGTTAATAGAAATGATTAATACATAATCAATCATTCCGTAACTGCCCACTTGATGTGGGTCATTAATGTGACCGTTATACTCGGTCAACAACACATAACACAGTCAAGCTTGGACCAAACTCGAACATGACCATGTTGCTTATTGCTCTAAATACAATGCTGATCGACCTGTCACTACAAAAACGCGCTTGTTTAGATACGAAATTTTTCGTATCTAAATGATAGCTTTTCGTATATAAATAGCATTTAGATATGAATAGAAACGAAAAAAGTTTCGTATCAAAAGGCACGGTCGCAGACCAAAATCGGAAACGGAACTTGTTTTCGTTTCTATTAGATACGAAAATAGAAACGAAAAATGTATGCGTATCTAATTGATACGAAACTTTTTCGTATCAAAACATCAATGTCTCGTATCTAATTGATACTAAATTAGATACGAAAACCTCTTCGAATCTAACAGAAACGCAAATTTTCGCATCAAACTGTGAATTTTTCGTTTCTGATTGATACGAACTTAGATACGAAAGTTTTTCGTATCTAATAGATACGAAGTTTTTCGTATCAAGATGTCAAAATAGCATAGCAAATTGATACGAAATTAGATACGAGGCATACATTTCGTATCAAATTGCATATCTTATGTGCGTAAATTGTTCTACGTTTTTCACCTGATATTTTTTGTTTCTAGCTGAACTTTTCATTCCAAATAATTGCAACAAGTGCTAAATTCCCAAATACATTTACATACACATAGATACGTCAATACATAAGCGCCCAACATTGCATCATATATACCAACCAACCTCGGTATTTACATTTACCTAAGGCATATTACAACTTGGCAACAAAATTCCAAGTATCGAGGACATGCAACCATCAAGCAATTGACATCCAAAAAATACACCACGACCAAAGCAATGTTCGAGGTGTGTTCCAAAAAATACACCACCACATGCCCATCTAAGAGTTATAAGTTGCAGCTATCAACATATATAAACATATACCAAGTCAGTTACTAATATAAGACTAAAGGTCAGGGAGAAGGGGAAATCTAAGAGCTCGAGCTCCCAAAGCGAGACTCAATCCTAGCAATGGCATCTTTGGTTTGCTTAACTTCCTCCTTCGTTCGAGTAAGCTCTTCTCTTGTGGCATTGAGTTGCTCTTCTGATTTTTGCAAGCGACTCACAATCTGGGCATACATGGAGGGGGCGTAAGCTATGGGTGTGGAGGGTGAGGATTGAGTAGACGGTCCCACTCTCTCGTAGTATGCTTGGGTTTGATTCCCAAGTCCATATACCAAACCTTTGCTGTTGACACCTCCAGCAGCTTGAAGAAAAAGTGCATCATCATTAACTTCGACCCCTGAATGTGAAGCATTAAGCTTCAAACGTTGATACTCATCCTACAATGAAGAAAACTCAACAAGCAAGCATTAAGTTTCATAGTGCAATACCTTGTAAAAGCTATAAAAGAAGATGATGAAAAAGCCACCAAGGATGATGTCAATAAAGAGGAAGGCACCAACTTTAAGTTATCAAAGTCAATTTGTGTCAGTCAAGGATCGACAAGCCCATAGACGAGAAAGAAGAAATAGACTGATATGGGCAAGAACATAAAGAAAGAAGACATGGGCCTAACATGTAGTACCTAAACAAGCAAGCAAAGGAGAAGTAGAAACGGACAGAGTTTCCCCTAAACAACCAAACCTTTACTAAAGACATGTTGATGCTTTGGGATATATTCTTTCTTAAATTTTGGGGCGAAACGGACAGAGTTTTCCCTAAAAGTTGACCATTTTCCAGGCTTTAAGCCCTACATTAAATCCCCTGCATTGAATAGAAGCAGAAAAAATAACCAAATCAAGCTCAACGGCTACACGCCAGAGACCACAACTCTACAGGCCAACGCCCGGAGTAAACCATTCAATGAAGCTCAATAGCAGAAAGGAAACAAAGAGTACAACTCAACAAAGATTTTTAAAATAATAACTTTCACTTTTACTGAACAGAGGATGCCAACATTTATAAAATGTATCGCTTTTTGAATGTATAGGAAGTGCAATTGACTTGGTGCTTACCCAAACAGATTTTGCCCTCTTGTCACAGAATACTTTCTCATTTCCTTTCTTTCTAGTATGAATCTCCTCAAAGAGTTCAGCTGCTGTAGGTATTTTGTTATCCCTTATTACCTTGAAAAAACAAAAAATGGTGTTAGAATAATGCAATTGGTGTCTTTCAAAAAGTGAAGATGCCACAACAGCAATATTACCATTTTCCTTGCAGTTTGTTCTGCTGAAATAGACCTTGCAGTGTGAACAGTTCCTGCTTTTGGACCAGTGCGCTTGTTAATTGAGTTTTATCTTGACCTCTTCTTGAAATCCTCAGTTTCTCTGAAAGCTTTCAACCTTCTTCTAAGTGAAGTTGGAAGCCAAGGGATGATCTCATCTTCCGGCCTTGTCATTGCCTTTGATACCATGTCCTTAAGGCGTTCACCGGCCTTTTTTACCCAGTCATTATAAACTCTGTCATTCAACTCCTCAGCCCAATAATAACGCGTCTGCACGAAATGAATGGTTACGCGTAATATGAGATGCTATTTAGCAATATAAAATTGACAAACAAGGATGCTTGGAAGTGTGAATTTATTACCTGAAAAGCTCTCCACCACCATCGCTTATGCTCCTCTGGAGCATTCCTTCAACATGTACATGGCTCCAAATAATGAGCCTTCAAGTCCATGGTAATGGAGTTGGACACGTTATAGTAACCAAACCTTTCACAATTTCAAATGAAGGATGATGAGATGGAGCACAACAGTTTACTATAATAACATACACATACGAAGTAATTATAGGAAACTTGAAAATAGAATAATTTTACATACCACCAAATGGTATCCGGCGACAGTGGGATCCTCGTGCCCTCTTGGTTTGAGTCATTCGTGGCCCCACCTGCAGCTCCATCTCCTCGCTCACGTGTGGGAGGCATCTAAGTTTCAAACACTTGGAAGTAAATACATTAGTTAGGAAAAATAATGAACGAGTTAACATAAACCTCATTTGTGAAACGAAAGTATAATAACATAATGCACAACTGGAAAAGAGATAATAATCAAGTACACGATACATGAATACAAAGAGTATAAGTTCATCATACAGCAGCGAAAGTTGAATATAAGATCTCAAACTAATCTTACAAACATGCACCTACAGCCTATGTCCAATTAATCTTCGTCCTCATTAGCTAGCAATGTTTCAAGCTCTTGTTCATCTATATTTATGTCATCCTCTTCTTCTTCATCCTCAACATCTTCATCTTCGCGTATTCCAAGCTCACTGCCCTCTGGAAGGTCATCAGCTAAGTCATCGTTGATGGATATGTCTTCGTCTATGTCAAGATGTGATAAAGTGGATGGGTTGTTATTGTTCTCCTCCTGAAAAGGAGCAATGTCATCCATCTGGGAATCGATCGTGGCTCTTGGCTTCATCTTAAGTACCGCCCACCATTGATTTCTATCATTTTTCATGCTAGGATAAGATGTGAAGCTAACTTGTGTTACTTGATATGCAAGAACAAACGGATCATACTTGGGATATTTTTTCGTGTGGTTGACATCCACGAGTTTATAATGTTCATGCATGTTGATGCCATTCACAGAGTCAAACCAATCACATTTAAAGAGAACTGTTTTGTACAATTGGCGAGTCCCCAAGTAAGTGAACTCGATGACCTCCTGAAGAATTCTATAGTATTCTACACCATCAACCCCCTTGACCGATACCCCGTAGTTCATTGTTGATTTGTTCTTCCCATAGGAGTACGTATGAAAATTGTAATTATTGATGTAGAAATGATCCCAACAATGCACATCTTTCCTAGGTTCCATGGCGAGGGACCTTATCACATCATTAGAAACATCCCTGGATGTCATAACCTACAATATTAAACATATTGATTACATTTACATTTAGTGCATGTAATATTAGATGTGTCAATTTATTTCATGCTGCTTACATGATCTTTAAGCCATATAGGGAATCGCTCTTCAAATTGAGCCCAAACATCTTCGACCCTAACTCTAGGATTCTGTCTCACCATCTCTTGCTCAAAAATCCTATGATAAGATAAGGAATTGAACGTGTCAAAAATGATTTCAATTATGAATACAATAATGACTTTAACATGCAAAGAATGCATACCGCTCATAAGGTTTCAGTATGTCACAGTTTGATAACACATATGCATGAGCAACACGAAATTCCCGTTCATCCAAGTATCGAATACTGCCTTCACTTGGGGCATACCCAACATTCATGGAAAATACATCTGGAATGTTTAGATTTGACTCAACTTCATTTTGCCCCAAATCTCTTGACTTTGTGACAATATTTTCATCAAAGTAATTGACACAGAAATCTGAGATCTCCTCCATAAGGTATGCATTGCAAATGGAGCTTTCGACACTGGCTTTGTTACCCACTTTTTGTTTCAAGTCACCCATACGCCTACAGTTTTATACTTCCATTATCATATAGCGATGATAACTAAAGATTAATAACTTATATAGAGTATGTGAAATTAATGTTTACCTCTCAGATGAGTACATCCACCTGTATTGTTGTGGCCCGCCAACTCTAAGCTCATATGGAAGATGGACCGGTAGATGCTCCATGACATTAAAAAATGAAGGAGAGAAAATTCTTTCCAGTTTACAAAGTATCTCAGCGATGCTGTTTTCTAGTCGAATCACATCATTCATATGTACTCTCTTCACACATAGGTCTCGAAAGAACAGGCTAAGCTCAGTCAGAACTTTCCACACATTAGTTGCCAATAGCTCTCTCGTTGCAATTGACAACAATCGTTCCATGAAAACATGACAATCATGACTTTTCAAGTTATGCAACCACCCATTTGTGCGATCAACACACCTACTTAAGTTAGAGCCATATCCATCTGGGAATTTCAAGTCACATAGCCAATTACACATTACTTTTCTTTGCTCCTTAGTAAGCACACATGGAGCAGGAGGCATCACCTCTCTTCGATCTCCGTTACCACCATCAGTTATCTGCACATGAAGTCTTTTGCGCTTACAATGTGTGGCAAGGTCCTTTCTAGAATTGATGTCATCCTTAGATTTCCCCTTGACATTCATTATTGTGTTCACAATTTGTTCGAACACATTTTTCTCAATATGCATAACATCCAAATTGTGTCGAATTAGTAGCTTGCTCCAGTATGGAAGGTCCCATAGTATGCTTCTTCTTGACCAATTATGAACATCTCCATATCCAACTACTTTTCCTTGGTGATCAGAAGCTTTTGGTAACGATGACACACGGTTCCATATCTCCTCCCCACTCAATCTTGGGGGAGGCGGGGAATAATCCTCCTTGTTTTTGGAAAAAGCACTTTTGTTCCTACGGAGCATGTGGCCCGTAGGTAGAAATTGGCAGTGACAATCGAACCAACAATGCTTGTTCCCGTGTTTAAGTCTGAAAGACTTGGTGTTCTCCATACAGTAAGGGCATGCTAATCTACCAGCTGTCATCCAACCAGAAAGCATGCCGTACGTAAGAAAATCACTTATTGTCCAAATGACGGCAACCTTCATGGTGAAATTTTGCTTTCGAGCTATATCATAAGTCTTGACTCCAACCTCCCACAACAGCAGTAGCTCTTCAATTAATGGTTGCATGTATATATCTAGATTGCCTTTCGAATTTCTGGGGCCTGGTATGAGGAGACTTATGAACATAAATTGTTTCTTCATGCACATCCACGGAGGTAGATTGTAAGGTGTGAGAATGACGGGCCAACATGAATAACTTTGTCCAAAGTGACCAAATGGAGAGAAACCATCAGTACATAACCCTAATCTCACATTACGAGGCTCCGATGCAAATTCACGAAAAGTATTGTCAAAATGCATCCATGCCTCCGCATCGCTAGGATGTTCCATAAAGCCTTCGGTACGTGGGTGTTCATGATGCCAAGTCATATGTTCAGCAACATTTTTTATCACATACAATCTTTGCAATCTAGGACCAATTGGAAAATAAATTAACACTTTCTTAGCAATTTTTTTCCCTCTTCCAGTCTCCTTAATATACCTCTCCACACCACAGACTGAACAGTTTTCCAATTCTTTAGCATCTTTCCAAAACAGCATGCATCCATTAGGGCATGCATGGATTTTATGATGAGGAAGTTCGAGCCCAGCAAGTAATTTCTTGGTTTCATAGAAGTTGGCTGTCATTTCATTATCATTTGGGCACATGGTTTTCATTAATGACGCAATTCCATCAACTGCTCGATGGGGCAGGTTGAACTCACATTTAAGGCTTGTTAGCCGTGCAACAGCTTTCAAGAGAGACATATCAGATCCCTCATACAAGGGCTTCTCAGCTGCTTGCACTAGCTGAATGAATCTTTTTGCGTCTAAGAAAGGCTCCTCTTCACCATCATTCATCCCTTCATCTGCCATACGGGATGCCATCGGACCATACGCATCTAACACCATATCTCTCATAAGATTTTCTCTGTCCCTTACATTGGATGAGCTACTAGGATGTGATACGTCACCAAAAGCTTCCCCATGACAAACCCACTCATAGTAATTGGGCCGAAATCCCTGCTTGTAGAGATGGAGCTTTACGGTATCTACATCCAAATAAGGCACATTCCAACACTTAGCACATGGACACTTTATCTTAGTAGTTCTGTGATATGTCTCTTGCTCAGTAGCAAAATCAATGAACTCCTTAACTTTTTGAATGAAAACCATGCTCAGATAACCCCTCTCATCATGTCTCTGATACATCTAATCTCGATTCCCTTCCATTTCTTACAATGTACGTGTCTGAGAAAAAGTTTCAAGCTCCCTTTAATGTAATGTAATGTGTAGCAATTATTCAAAATGATCATATACTCAAATCATGAGCAAATAATCCTAATTAAGACAACATGACCTAGACTCATTCTAAAGGGTAGGTGGTCTTAAACCCATTCAGGAAACAAAAGTATATAACTGTAAAGGTTACGCTCTTGTATATCCATGGAAAAATTCGGCAGCATTTCCCTATAGTCCTCCAAGCACAACGTTTCTAGATGATTTCCATTAATGGTCCTCATTAGAAAATTGTACCCAAAGAACAAGGCTTGAGGAAATGCCAAAGAAACTTTCCAATGCATACACAAGAATTATAGTAACCATACAATAGTATACTTTATGATTCCCAAACTGTCCAACAAGGACAATTCAAAATTGTAAACATACCAAGCACTCATAATAAGCAATTACTTAAATATAAATAAGTAACTTCTCATTATAAGTTTAATACGTGTACTATTTTGAATGGGTTTTCTATGTTTACAAATGAACTATGTATATATATATATATATATATATATATATATATATATATATATATATATAATATATATATATATAGATATATATATATATATATATATATATATATCTATATATATGTATATATATATATATATATATATATATATATATGTGTATATATATATATATATATATAATATATATTATATATATATATATATATATATATGTGTGTATATAGGTGTGTATATATATATGTGTATGTATGTATGTATATATGTGTATGTATTATATATATATATGTGTGTGTATGTATGTATGTATATATGTGGATGTATGTATGTATGTATATATATCATGCACACACATATACATACTTATATATATACGTATAGTATGTATGGTGTGGTATATATATATATATATATATATATATATATATATATATATATATATATATACATACTTATACGTATATATATAAGTATGTATGTGTGTGTGCGTGTATATTGTTAGAATGCCTTGAATCTATTTTCTTCAGCCCCCTTTTACAGACCTAGTACGGTGGCCTTGACAGTGCATTGTATATTTGAAAATACTACATGAATGCACAATGGCCTTGACAGTGCATATTCTCATAAAATTGCCTTGCACGATTGTTAAGTGGCTCTACAAATGCTCAGTTTCTAGTGGTGACCAAACAATTACCTAGTTCAATGTTCTTCCTGGATAATCTGGAAAACTAACTCAACTTGGGAAAATCAAATCCAGAAATGCTCAGCTTGGGAAACAATTAGCTAGTTCAATGTTGAGAAAAGAAGCTATACTCAGGCAAATTTCACAACTTCAGCAAATCGAACAACTTGAGCAAATTGTTAACAGAAAGCAACTTCAGCAAATCTAACAACTTACAGTGCAACTACCCGGACGCCGGGAATTGTCGGAGAACTTGCCGGAAACTTGCAATCGCCGGACAACTCGCCGTGCAATGCCTCGAAGCCTTCCAAATCCGAAAACCAAAACCCAGAATAAGGATGAAGAAAAGTGTTAACAGAAAGCAACAAACAGGTATAAACTCACCGGAGATCTGAAAACCGGCCTTCTGTAACTGATGTTCTGCCGGAATCCTCACCACCGTCGCCGACAGGGTTCTTGATGAAGAAGAAAAGCGTGGGCTCTGCTTCTTCGTTTCGGCTTGAATGGGTACCGTCTGCCCGGAAATCGCCAACAGAGGGCTCGAAACAGACACCAACCCTCCGGCGACTTGACAACCGGTGCCGGGAGTCGATGTTCTGCCGGAATCGAAAGCACACGACGCTAGGGTTTTGGAGGAGGAAGCAATCGCGGGGCCTGGGATTTCATTTCGCGGCACTGGTATTGTCGCGGGGGAGGGGGGAGATTGATGCTGGGAATTGAAATTTTTTTGAGAAACGAAAATCTGATACGAAAATTATCATTTAGTTTCCATTAGAAACGCGATTTGTCTTTAGTTTCAATTGTGCGTTTCTGTTAGATACGAAATTGTTTTCGTTTCTAAATTTCGTTTCTAAACGGAAGACAGAAACGAATGCTAAATTTCGTATCTAATTTCGTATCTAAAGAGGCGCGTTTTTGTAGTGCTGTGGCAACAGCATCACAAAAGTTATTTCTGCTGCAACAATTGGAACACAAAAAAAAAAAAATCAATTTCATGGTGATCTACCCTAGCTCTTGAAAGACATTTATCTTGAAACAAGACAACATTGAAATCACCCAAAGTTATCCAAGGAGTATAGATACTAGTTGCTGGAACATCCAAGCTATCGCATAAGTGGCCTCTAACCTCACACAAGTTGGAACCGCAAACAAAGGTAAAAGCCCTCGAAAACCTAGTACCATTTCCAACAGAGCAATGAAGAAACTGTTTATGCACCAACTTAATAGAAATAGGCAGTACAGGTAACCAAAATAACCAAAGAAGACTGCTATAAGGCTCAGAGTAATTCAACGTAACACAACTGGGGGAATAATTTATTTCTAATTTTATCACTATTGTGAACTTTTACTTTCATCTCAAGAACAGCAAATAAAGGTGGATGACCCTCTTTTTAAATCTCATTCTGCTGGAGAGAGTCAATTAGACACCAGATATTCCAACGCATAACAATCATACGCTAGAATCCTTGTGCAACGCTCTACCCATACTTCAGGCTTTGTCAAACTTATTCATAGTAGGGCATGTTCCTTTCATATTATCAGTAGACACCACTCCAAGAACACCAAACTCGTTATTAAGCATAGGCTCAGTGCATAGGCTCAGTTAATAAATTTGACATTGTCTTCTTAGAGCCGCCAAAGGTAAGAGACTTGCTACGAGCGTTTCCAGATTTCCTCATCCTTGACATGGACACATGTCTCATAGGGGTCACCATCAATCCTCCGGTGGAGGAATGTTTTCTGCATTAGCACCAGAGACATTCTGGTCTGTACACATACTCGATTGAAGTGTCCCAAGTACAGCCTCATGCGTATTAGATTCCATCTGATCAGTAGCAGAAGAGGCCCCAGCACTATAGGCTGGGTGACTTTAGGAACCCAAAGTTACTTTAACATTCAAAGTGGAACAAACTTCGGCAGTATGCCCTAGCTTCTTACAGGACTAACAATAACAAGGAATCCACTTGTAATATACTTCCTGCATGAAGAGTTGACCAAATAAATTATAAATAGAAGTATTATTAGGTAAGGTTGAAGACATGTCAACATCAATCAATGTTCCAGGATAAAAAATTCACTCTTTAATAATCATGCATTTGTCAGCATATAATGGTGTAACAATAAGAATGGTCAATTTACTTAAAGTTGCAATAGACCAATATTAGGGGAGACTCTTCAGCTCTTATACATTGTACCTTTCTTCTATGTTTAGGAAGTTAGATAGCCTTGTACATATTGTGTTCCTTCAGTTCTCTATATTTAGGTAGATAGACAATTTTTGTATTATTGAGGAGAGTAATTGCTCACACTGTACATGTTCTATATAAGTTAATACAATCTCAGGCTAAAGGTGAGCAGCAAGAGAAATATTCTTACCCAAACACAAAATTGTCATGGTATCAGGGCAACATTAAGAAGTTGTCAATTTTTTCTTTCAACCCAACCATTCTGTTGAGGTGTATCCACACAAGTAGTTTCATACAGGATTCCATAAGTAGACTGGCAAAGGCCCTTTTCTGAATTCGGTACCATGGTCGCTCCACATTCCTTGGATAGTTGCACCAAATTGGTTTGAATCAATGAACATAAACTAATAAACTTTTCTTGAGTTTCTGTTTTGTCTTTCAAGAGATAAACCCAAACTCCACAACTATAATCATCTATAATACACAAGAAATAGTAGCACCCATTAAGAGAACAGGTGTGGTATGGTCCCCACAAGTCACAGTGTATAAATAAGAACAGTCTTTCAGCACGATTACTACTTCTACCAAAAGGATTTCATGCTCGTTTTGCACGATGACAAACATCAAAACACTCATCAAAATTCTTATTCAACTTAAAACCAAAGTTTGTTGACAGATGAGATAGACTACCAAATGAAGGATGTCTAAGGCGTTAATGTCAAATGTCACAGTCTTGATGGAAGAATAACTTTCCACTCTAAGCTTTGGTCCACAACCTACTGCCCAGCCTCAAGATGGGTCCGTGCAAATGGAAACACCTCAACAAATGTCCCAGTAGGGCCCAAACGAGGTAGCCCGCACAATGGATCGTCCAGAACCAACGCATTTTGAAGCTCAAGCACCTGCCGCCATAATGGGTCGCAAAGATTTTGCCTAGTCTGGAGCCCATAGCAACAAAAATAGGCCTATTGAGGATTGTGAGACCCCTATTCAGCATGATCCATGTTCTAGGCATTACGAACTTTCGCAGACATCAACATCAATGGTTTTTCTCATCCCCAGTGTGATAGAAGACCTCCTATGCACTTGAAGGACTACATATATCATGCGATTACACACCCTACCTTGGAACCGCTTCATGAAAGCTCTTCAGGAACATCTTATTCTTTCTCTCATTCTATCTCTTATCATCGCTTTTCTCCTCAATATCGTGTTTTTTGGCTGCCCTCACATCTAATGATGACCCTCAGCATTTTTCCCAAGCAAGAGAAACATTCTCACCCAAACACAAAATTGTCAACCAATAATACAAATCAAGGTTAGGAAGCTTCGCCCACACTGCCACAAGAGTTTGAACATTATGATCAAATCGAGACTTAGGCATCCATGGTCTCATAGTCAAGGGTTGGTTGCCAAGCATCCATTCTCCACTCCGTAGTACAATATCCATGTCCTCCTTCACGTCAGATCAAAACATATACCACCTTTTAGAGTGGACCAAGATCTTGGGGCAAGCAGCAGAACTCCATTATGAATCTACAAAATCCGTCATGACTTGCAGCTTAGGCACAGCCCAAAAAATTTCCACAAGTGCAGTCTGCCAAAATGGAATATCCTATGTGACATCATTAGGTGTTATCCGAGCTACCTTTTGATCCTCAGCAACATCTAGATCAATAATCGAAAGTGGAAATCCCTGATGTGGGTCACGATTATCCTGAAAGAGCTCTCGGAATGAATTTTTGTAACCACTAGCTCCCAATGCATAAGATTTTCTCGCCATTTATGGTAGGTATAGCATGCTCAATAGCTTCATTGAGTAACAAATTAGGATTTCCATTTGCAGGTTGAGAAGGAGATTTAATTTCTGCTTCCACTGTACCAAACCAACTGGAGCGAGACTCACAATCAATTGACATCAATTTAGGGCTAGAGCTAACCTACAAAATATTATCAAACTGGGAATCCACCTTGTTTTGAATCCACCGCATTGAGCTCCACCCACGGAGGTGGTGCAAAATTAGGGTTTATATTGCCTCCAGTAGGGATGGCAGTGGGATGCGTATGGGGCAGGTTGAGCCGTACCCGCACCCATACCCATTTTTAAAAAAATTGTAACCACATCTGTATCCATACCCATCAAGTATTAAAAACAAACCCCATACCCATACCCATACCCATCGAATTTTGCGAATTTTATTTGGATTTATATAGAAACTGAAAATTAATACCTATATGCAATTCATATCCAAGTACGATATATATTGGTGTAATTATAAGATTGCAAAGTTGTAATATTTTGAAAATATATTGTATAGAAATATGAAATCAAATACATTAGTAACTAATTTTTTGTTAAAAGGATTGTGATTAAACTTAAATTGAAAAAACATTAAACCAAAATAATATTTTTACGTCTCATTATAAAAATGGATACGCGTTAGGTGCCAGTTTGGGACGGGTGAGGGTCAATACCCATACCCATTTTCCAATATCCACCCATACCCATTTAAAACCTATTTTCACCACCCATTTGGATTTTAAATGCGGTGGGTTTTCCAGGTTTTAAATGGGTATGAAATTCATTGCCACCCTTAGCCACCAGTGCTGGGAGAAAACCACTTTCATGGTGCTTCCGTAACTCATTGTTTATTACTATCCAATTTGAACCCTTATAAATAAACAGTTGAACAATTATTAAGCCTCTTTTGTGTTGAAAACCATGACAGACAAGACTAATCTTGGGACTCAATTTTTCGTATGGGTCAACTTTTTCAATTATTACACTTCTTAAAATGCATGTTTTTCCAACTATGACAATAGTAGTACGATGGAGGGAGTTTACGTTAAGATTCAATATTTGATTCTTAGTTTCGTGGAATTGATAGCGACCTTTATTACATAAATTCTAAGCTAAATGAACGTTGAAATGCTTACTGAATGGCTGAACTTTGAGTTATACTTAGAGTTGCCTGAATATTGAGAGATGCTCAAGAATCAGTTTGACTTTATCATATACTTTTAAACTCCACTCTTGCCATGGCGATACTTCCATTGTTGTTATCATCATATATCCTTATTAGCCTGGTGGCTCTCTATAATTTATATGTAAAGTTATCCAACTCTTGGTTTGAGAACGAAACAGCAAAAGCTTCAGTCCTTAAACATTGTGGTGCTTCGAATTGTTGCTTTCATCTTTTACTTTCTTTGTCTCATATTACTTGTCCCTTTTTGTCTTTGGAATAATTCAAATTAAAGTCCCTTTCTACTTAAACATTATATCAAGTGGTGTTCTCTTAATAATTTATATTATCCTATGCAGAACGAGTACTTTGGAATCGAGGGGGTATTTTTTGGAGCGACGGAGGCATAAAGGACAACTTAAGCAAAATTCGAACTATTCAGAGCTCTAATTATAACTTGCAATAATTTTACTATTTTCTTTTTATGCATCTTTAACTACCTTTTCTTTTGTCCTGATGGATTTATGCCAAAAATAGGTTTCATAGTTATTTTGTACTCATTTTCTATAAACTTTTGACTAACAAACAAAATGCACGACTTTAATTTTACAGACTCAAATAATAACAGAAATAAGGAAGAAAAGTTTTTTTGAAATATTTTATTGCATTTTCACTATGATGTAAATATATGTTTCTTACAGGAGAAGTCAAGGTTAGCAGAGGTTTGCTTTATTATTTAAAGCCATGCGACTGTTTTGTAGAAGGCATAGCAAATGAGGAATACAAATTGTTTTCTCTACCACGTCTAAACTTCTTGTTGTTTATGGTATCAAAGCTTAGGTTTTTAATATTTTGTTTACTCATACTCTTCTCGGTCATGGGCAAGGGATTTATCACCTAGAATAATTTGCCATACTATTTACATCTATCTAAAGGCCTGGACTGTCCACACATTGGTGGTCGTTGATGGCAAAACTATGACCTTTGGGAGAAGGCAATGAGAACTGCTCTTAAGGCCAATAATATGTCGTCTATAGATGGAATCCTAAAGAAGAAAAACTGAAAGAAGGAGAAGACACAACTGAACTATGGACTTGTGATATTGTAAGCTTTATGATTTGTTCTTGGATACTTAACGTTAGTGATTCAGAACATCGTGCAAATAGCTTATTTTGAGATGGCGGAGCTTATGTGGGAAAGTTTGAAAAAGCATGATGAAATGATTAACACAAGTAAAATACATCTACTCAATATGGGTTTGGCTGGATGTAAGCAAGGTAGGATTACAGCTGTTGAATTTTTTTTCCCCAATGCGCAAAGGTTTATTGTATGAGTTGGAGATTAGACACATTGTCCTCAGCGCACTTAGAATAAGTATGAGTGTAGTGTATGCAGCAAACACATTTAGATGGTGGAGGAAGAGAAAGCTTATTAATTTCTGATGCGTCTAAGCAATGAGATTTTCTCCAACACACAAAACCAGATTCTAGCTATTGAACCTTTACCATATCTAAACTAAATGTTTAATATGGTTCAACAAGAAGAGAACCATAAATGGCTCAAGCATGGGAGAGACAAAAAAAGGTGAAACTGCGACTGCACTAGCAATTATGACAAAAGCTCCAGACTACTACCGGGAGAAATACTTGTCAGCATTGTGGTCGCTTTGGCAATGAACAATCAAAGTGTTTTCAAATCATTGGTTATCCCCTTGGGTGGGGAACCCAGGATAGGGAAAGAAAATGTGTTAGAGGTGGTCAAGATGGTTGGACTGTTGGCAGAGGAGCATGAGGCGAAACTGCTCACTTCGTAATCAACAAACGAAGTGATAGAACATGCTGCAACGACGAAAAGCAACGTAGTTATCTTCCCTGGATTTGGAAATGAGCAAGTGCAACCTTTTTAAGATGATTGAGCCATCAAAACCTATTGTCAGGTAAAAGAAGTTGGCTTTTGGACACTGGCGCTTCATGCCATGTGAAAGTACTCTTTAGAGATCTTGAGAACATGGCGAGTATTGATCCTATTGTCATTGGACTCCTTGATGAATAACATGTAGTGTAGCAAGCAACAATGAATTTATAACCGAAACATAAATTAAGAAACATTTTATTTGTCCCTAATTCAACTTGCAACTTCATGTCTATTTCTTGACTTAAATAGAGAGAATCTAATTGTGCAGTGACATTACAGGTACTTTTTGGGGTCATTTGCACTTGGTTCCCCTTAGGTTTTGCACATTAAATTTCTCAACCTTCAATTTTTCTAGTTGAGATTAAGCACCCCTTACTATTGATGATGATTTATTTTAACATCCAAGTACGATAAGATGATGACATGGCATGTGAAGCTTGGTGGAAAGGACATGAAGTACTTAACATGCCCTCAACCAAGCTGCCTTTAAATTGGGGGATGTCCTAAAAATTTCCAAAAATAAACTTAATAAATTTTTTTTCGGTTGGGGTTATTGTTTGTCGTTCCCATCTCTCACCTCTTCTCCCACAACCCTGCCTTCCCTCTGCAATAGATGAGAAGGTAAGCTCAACTTAATTTTTTATCTTTTTAAGAAGCTATTAAAACGAGAGAGTTTGAAGTGTTTATCTATTAGAGTGGGTGATTAATATGAACCTGTTTTGCTTTTTGTGGACTTGATGGGGGAATTCATGGATGGTTGACTAAGCTTTGGGCTTCCAACATTGAGGGCAAAATGTTTTTTGTCCAAAATCTAGGCAACCAACTGAATTAAAGCATCGTGTTTCTAGATCAGACAAGAATTTCTTAAGGCTATATATATCATGTTTGAGGTCTAGAGGCTTCATTTGCAGGTAGAAGAAGAAGGTAGATTAGAAAATAGATGAGGTCTTCAATCAGCTAGCATATACAGAGGAAGGCAAAGGGTAAGAGGAGGATCCCCAACTGAATTTGCTACAAATGTGACTGATATAGCTAAGCTAATGGAAGAAATGTCCTCCATAATGAGTGAAGTGGCAGAGCTAAGATGCAAAATGAGTCACTTGCTGATGAAGATTTATGATGACTTAAAGGTTATTATATTGTTGTGTTTAGGAATTTTTCTTGTATGTCTTATAATGGTGGCTATGTTTAAATGATGATGATAGTGTTGTAGCTTAGAAGAAAGTAAGTGTTTAAATCAGGAACCTTTTAGCTTGAGTGATGTTGATTTATTCCACTAAGAAGGGCTAGTTTTGAGTTATGTGTATCTAAGTGAAGATGCTAATTAAATGTATTGAAGCAATATATGTTATGAAAGTTAGTTCGTAGTAGGAGAATTATATGTGTTTGAGCTACTACTGAAACAAGCCAGTCAGGTGCATACATGCATTAGTTTTCAGCAATTGTAAGGAAAACTTGATTACAATCCCATATAAAAGCCTATACCTTAACTACTTTGCCCTCAAACAGTGCAAAAAAAGGTATCAATATATGGTGGCCCTATACCATGTCCAAAAAAGACGGCCTAATGTGCTGTCCAGAAGCTGTACAAAACCAGACAACATATCCAAAACTTTACAAGTGCGATAACTGTCCAAGGGGTAACTATCCCAAAGGAGGGGGGGAGGCTTTATATTCTAGGCCCTCATCAATTTCTTCAACCTTAGTTTAGTTTCCACCACAACAACTCGTAATTCATCCAAAGACATGGATGACAGGTCCAATGAAGAAGATGCATTATGGGGCCTTTTCTTTGTTGTTGGCTTCTTAGCACTTGTAGTGGTAGTCCTTGACAGTGGTAGGCCTTGGCTGTTGTTGTTGCTTGGTTGAGTAGAAGCAACCTAAGTACAACAAATTCAATTCAATTAATTTGTAAATTAGTAAGCCCAAAAAAAAAAAAAAATTTCTCTTAGTGAGATTAGGATCATCACCTTCCTTGGGCTTGTCCTACACAGTTGAGGTAAAGTTGTATTCATGGAGGTAGAACCACCGTAGGTTAAGTCATGCTAGATAAGCAAAAATCAGTGACATACTCAATATACATGCATAAATATATACCTAACAAATATACAAATAACCTGGGTAGGGCCTGCCAGCTTCCTTGGGCTTCTCCAAGGTAGTTGACTTACACATAGGGTAGCAGAAGTAGAGGTAACTCGAGTTGGATCTGTCACTTGCACTTTTTTGGGTGTCCCAATAGGTTTTTCGATTGGTGGTTACTTCTTTCTCTGGTATGCTTCTTTACCAACCCATGTCTAGCCTGCTTTGTTAAGGCCTAATTTCATATCGTGTGGACACTTAATGGTGGTGGACCTTCCTCTTGTCCTCTTCTTTAGGCCTCATCTTTATGCCTTCTTCTGCTCTTTTTGATAGGGCCTCCTTTTCTGCCAACAAGGGTGGGGCAAGAGGAGGAATGTTCTCTAAAGAAGGCCAGAAACATACATCTCTAACAGAGTATATGGTCCCACCATAAGTAGCCTTGTACTTATCAATTGTATAACACTCATGGAATCATTCCTCTAGGTCAGCCTTCATATAAGACAAGCATTTGACTGCATGCTTATAAGGAATGCTAGTGGCTTACTAGAAATTGCAATCACAAGTCCTTGAATTCAAGTCAACCACAAACTGACTCCAGCCATCATGCGCTTCCCATATATTATCCCCACAGAATCTAAACATGAACCTCCATGCCTCACTCTTAAACTTAGCAAATTTTTCTTTCGCTGAGGGAATAATCCTATCAGTCCAGCCCTCAGGTTGAGCCTTCCTTTAACAAATCAATTAGTTAATATATCTTTAATCTTCTCACATACATTAAACACAGGCAAGTCCTACACTCATCTAAGGCATTGTTGAAAGATTCAACAATATTTGTAGAGTTATCTGCTGCCATTGTTGTAGTTTCAAAGGTATGTCTACACTAATGTTCAATTGGCTCTTCCATTGCCCAAGTGTAAGCTGTAGGTGATTCCTTATGTAAAGATTCAATGGCTTTCTTATAGTTGACAGATAGGTAAGCCTTTGCAGCTATGGACATAAGCGGGCTTAACTTAGGGGCTAAGTGAAGCTTCTTGAAGTTTCTCATAAAGTGTACGAAGCCGATTCTCCTCCTATCTACAGGAAAAATGTCCCTTAAAGCAAGTATGACTCCCTACCAATTATGAAAATAGAATACAAAAGACCAAAACTGAAGAAACTATTACACTTAAGTAAGTAAAAAAAGAAGGACATAAACATAAAGTGCATTGTTGAAATCCAAAGAAGATAACAATGAGTTACCTTGCATTTGTCCATTATTAATGTATACTGACCACTTGAATCATTTCTTATGATGCCCCTCAAGCAGTTGAGGAAATAAGACCAATTCTCTTTGTCCTTAACATCAACAATTGCATAAGCCAATGGGATGCAGTAATTCTCAGCGCCTATTTCCAATGCAGTCAACAGAACACCCTTGTACACACCCTTTAGGTGAGTTTCATCTATACCTATAAGCTTCCTATACCCAGCCAAGAACACCTCATTCTAAGCATTAAAGATGCAAATATCCTTAAGAAAACAAGCCTTGTACCTTTCATAACTGGATCATGCCATCTAATATAACATATGCTTCCTAGGTTTGAACTTTTAATCATGTCAGTGTATCCCGCAAGCAAATTAAAACCCTCCTTATGTTTTCCTCTTATCAACCTAAGAATCTTCACTTTTTCTCTCCAAATAGTATTATGTTTCTTCTGTAGATGGAACTTTCTCATTAAGATTTTGCTCATACATGTAATTGAGATGTTTGGCTCTGCCTTGACATTCTTAAACAACTTCTTAAAAATCCAATAGGAATGGCAGTGGGTTATCAAATATTCTCTTAGAACAGCATTTACCTTTTTTGGTTTTCACTTGGTAAGTCACTCCATCAGGCGTAAGAGAGACATGTATTCGCTAGTTACATTTCCTACCCTTACACTTTCCAGTGTATTTACTGGTTTCATTCTTTAAATATCTCATCTAAATACCCTTCTGGACTATGAAATCCCTAATTACATCTAGAAATGTAAGTTTATCAATTAACATGTGCCATTGCCTTAATATTATCTTACCATCATCTTCTAGTTCCCAAAATCTGCCATCATACACTCTCTCCCATTTATCACCATCTCCAGAATCACAGTCAAAGATTTGGTCTTCATTAATCACAGAACCATTAGACTCAGTGCTATCTAAGTCATCTGACCCAGTGGTCTCACCTTCAAACTCATCATCATCCTCATCATCACTTTCCCTATCCTTATCATGTGGTTTTGCCCTTACTTGAGTTTTAGTCAAGTCTGGCTTAGCGGGGATGGAGTAGGTACATTGGAGAAATGGATATTTAGGGGAACAGAAGCTTAAGTGGTTGAGGGAATGGTTAGGACAACTGACAGAGTTAACTACAATTGAATCTCATCAATTTCTACGACAACTTAGTCCTAAAATTCATCAGCAGGATCATGACGTACTTGACTTTGCTGACCTTTTTGTGATGGCATTGACTGACTACGTGTCAATGGACTCTTGACAACATTACCATCAATATTCATGCCCTCTAAACTACCATCTAGTCGAAGAAGTAATTTGTCAATCACTGTGGGGCTCTTTCTTTCCACAATTATGAAGTCAATCCTCTTCCTTCCCTTCCACTTATCAAACATTTTCATTAGATCATCATCATTATTCATGGGCCACTTAAGACTTGGCTAGTTTGGGGGGCATGAGCTTAAGGAATCAAACTGAGACCTCCTCTCAACGGGGGGCTTGTTTAAAAATGCACTTCATCCATAACCAAGTCCATGATGCTATACTCATCCCTATCCCTATCAAGTGAAACTGACCATCCACTATACCCCAGGACAACAGGAAATTTTGTCTTCCCCATCATATCTACATCAACCAAGCCATTTCAACACAAAACACATGGATTTATAAACCCTACTCAATAACCAAACCCTACTCAAATAACCAAACATGTACAATAACATTTCAAAAGATTACAAGCAATAAAAGTCAACTCACATAATCAAACCTTGCAATCAGATAGTAAATCCTACCCCTCCATATTGAGCATATATCCTCTGTTTTTTAAGCTTTAATTCATATAATAAAAGATAATTCAAATCCTACAAGCAATACAAGATAATACAACCCCCTGTTTTAACAAGACTCAAAAATAAAAATAAAATCCTCTAGTTTTTCTTTGAAGTCACATAATCAACCCTTACATAAATAAAATCCAGACCACCCATCAACAAGACATGTATTCTTTTTTAACTAGGTAAACTCATAACAAATCAATAGCATATGTGAAACAAGCAAAAATGTTACCGCTTTTGGAGTCAATTTTGTGCTCGTGTAGCTTTACAGCCACAAACCTCTTCGTCTTCACCTCTAAATCACATCCAAAGCTCACATGATTTTGTTAAATCCTCCCCAAAATAAGCCCACTCACATGATTCGCAAACTAAGAAGATTCAAGATTTTCTCTTTTTTCCTACTCAGAGCCTCAAGGCCTCCTATTTTCGATTTTGAAAACACCCATAGCACCAATACACACAGAGAGAGAGAGAGAGAGAGACAGAGATAGAGAGAGAGACAGAGATAGAGCTAGAGATAGAGAGTGGCTTCGGTTTTTAGAGGAATGAAGTTCAAATTTACTGAAGCCATCATACCACTGACATCGCTAAAAAAATTGAATAAGTGGGCTGCTTAGAAGAGCTTTAAATAAGGGTAAATCGATCAACCAACTACCTTTTTTTTACTTTTACTAGAACAAGCTTTAAATTTAACTAGCTAAAAATCTAGGGGTGCTTAATTTCAACTAGAAAAATACAAGGTTGAAAATTTTAATGTGTAAAACCTGAGGGAAGCCAAGTGCAAATTACCCTACTTTTTATGTAGTACAGAACTGTATCTTGAGGAACTTGATTAGGCGTAGTGAAGTCAACAAAGAGGTGTTTCATCATCAAGGTGTGTCAGATCAAAAGGTGCAAGCTTTATGGTGAAGTCTTATGGCTTGTGGCATGGATGACTTGGTCACCCTTCGAATGAGGTATTATCACTTACTTATCTAGAATTAGGTTTTTGAGGTAGTTTGGAAAATTAAAGAAGTTGAACCTAGTGATGTATGCGCTGTCATGATAAAACAAACTCATCGTCCTTTTTATGGTAGTGAAAATAAAGGCAGTGATGTTTTTGAACTCATAAACAGTGATAATTAGGGTGCATATAAAACACCTTTTTCGTAGGCTGCCTATTATCTTTTGATAATTGTTGATGATGCAAGTAAGGGGATACGGGTCATTTTTGCCAAATTTGGTGTGATGGCAAGAAATCAATTTGATAACAATGTAAATGTAATTCATAGTTATAATGGGAAGGAGTTTCCATAAAGATCTATGAATAAGTTTTATTCAGTAAACGAAATAATACAACAATCAATTGTGTTGAAAGTCCACAGTAGAATGGGAAGGTAGAGATAAAACATCATCATATTTTGAATGTTTCCAGGCCTATTCGTTTTCATGCTTCCTTGCCTATTGATTTTTAGGGTGAATGTGTCCTTATTGCAACATACATAATCAATAGAGCATCCACTAATATTTTGAAAGGTAAACCACCATATGAGATATTGGTTAGGTCAAAGTCTCCTCTTGATGATTTGAGTGTCCCATAATATCCATGTCATGTTAAATTAGAGCAAGGCCACAATACAAATTTACTTCCCATAGTAAGAATTGTCGTTTTGTCAAGTACTTGTTTGGAAAAAAAGGGATGTAAATCATACTTGTCGTGACGCAAGGAAAATTTTATATATAGGGATGTTGCATTTTATAAAGAGGTCTTCTGTTTTTCCTACTCACTGGAGGTTACTTTATAAGTTAGGAGGAGCCTAGTTGGGGAGAGGTAAGTGAAATTTTTAATGATTTTATAGAAAATCATGACCGAAGCAATTTACATTGTACGTCTTCTAGTAATGGGAATCAGAAGATAGGTCCAATTGACCGAGGCAGAATGACTGATAAATGTACTAATGACTTTGGGCATGGGCTGGACAAGCTTGTGGTGAAGGGAGAGATAGTGGTGCTGAGATAAGCACAAATTGGACTGCGCCAATGCTTGTGGCAATAGCCTGCATGTCAGGGTAAGAGAGATGTAATAGCAACAAACTGAAGTAGCTCATTATCAACAAGTTCAAGAGCCCAAATGAAGTGGCTAGGTGAGATAGACACTGACTCATCTCAATGATTACATCCATTTTGGCGTCCATCCACAAGGCCCCTTATTTATCATGCTATCTTCACAAGGTTCCTTAAGAACTCTATTTCTTATTATTATTTATGTCACATGCAAAAATTTCCCTAACACTCACCAAACTTTTCTAGCTAAATTATGAAAATTATGGGGCCCAAGTATTATCATAAGGTGGCAAAAGACCATTTATAGAGGAAAGCAATGATAGAGGAGATAGAACCACCTATCAGTAAACCAGACTTGGACTATGGATGAACTTCCATAAAGGAAGAAACCCATTAATTGTGAACAGGGTTATAAGGTCAAATATAAATATGATGTGTCCATAGAATGATGCAAGACCCGACTATTATGAAAGGGAATCACCAAATAGTTGGATTTAATTTCAATAAATGATGAACATCACATTTACTTGGATTATTTACTTATTTAGGAGTCATTTTAGGAGATTAATATGCTTATTGGCATGATTTACACTCTTATTTCTAATATTGTTTAAGAAGTATTTGCAGATGCTGACCTCACGAACCCAAAGCATGCCAGTATAATGATGATTTTAAGGCCTTGTGAATTGAAGAATATAGGAAGAGAGGAAAGGCACCTAACACGGGCACACAGTAGTCAGGTTTATGATCAAGATTTTAAGGCCTTGTGAATCAAAGAATATAGGAAGAAAGAAAAGACACCTAACACGGGCACACAGTGGTCAGGTTTATGATCTAGAAGGAATCAAGAGAGAACGAAGCCGGCAATGAGAACCATGGATAGAGTATGGTGTTGCTCATAGTCCGTAGCGTGCCCAACGATCAGTCCATGATCATTTTTATTCCCCCAAGTTAGTAGTTTTCTTCACGGCTGTTCGTGCTCCAAGCGTTTCGGGATGTTAGTAGCTTTGATGTCTACAATAAAAGTTCAATTTTACTACTTCCTTAGCTATCTATCCATAATGTTGTCACCATCCCATCATCATCTACCCCCAAAATCCATCCATTGAGAGAGTTGAAGCAAGAAAAGAAACAACATCAAGCAAGGCTTGGAAGCTTTTGTAAGAAGGATTAAAAGATCATTATCTGGGTGAATACTGAGCTTTTCTCATCTCTCTTTCCTTTAACATTTCTTTTTAGTTTAGATTACGATTCTAGAGATGTTTGCTTTCCTAGTTTCAATACTGTTCTAGTAGTTTTCTTTACCCAAGGGTTGCTAAATTGAAGTGATGGTGTTGGTTTTGCTCGTTTTGGAATCTTACTCAGTTATTTCAATATAATCCTTGGATTTTGATTGCTATTATGGAGTTTTGGCCAACTTCTTGCATGTATGTTAGATGATAGATGGAAGTGCTGAAAGATGAAGATTAGTGTTGGAAAAACTAAGATTAGACTTGGTTTAATAATCACTTAAGAAGTGATTATCAATTGAGTGGTCTTGTGACAATCATATCCCTAAACTTGATTCAATTAAGGTCTAATGAGAATTAGTATGTAGTTTGATCAAGTTAAGTTACTTATTTTGAAAGGAAGGTTTGAATTTTCCAAGGTTATCAACCATTGAATCAATCGGCAAGGTGAGAATTGCTTGTTTGACTTATTAGATCGACACATCGTTAAGTGATACTACCCCTATATGTTTTTTTAGCCATTGAAGTTAGACTTTGTTTTTCAGCATTTGATATTCATAATCTAAACCAAATCTTTATTTCTCTTAACAAATTTTTCAAAGGAATACTTAATAATTAGATGTAGTCTGTGTGGGACAACCTTGATCGATATTACAACACCCGTGCACTTATAGTGGCGATTAATGACACTGTTGCTATGTGGCTCTGATGACTAGGGTTCAAGTCTTTCTCTCTTTTGCGGTAGCAAAAGGTTTAGACCTTCATCAACTAGACGTGAATAATGTTTTCCTACATGGGGATATAGAAGAGGAGTATATATGATCTTGTCATAAGGGTTCACTTCTAGACAATGTAACATAGTCCGCCAACTGAGAAAATCCCTTTATAACTTCTGCCAAGCGCATCAGCAATGGTTTGTTAATCTATCTTAAAAACTACTGAAGTTTGGCTTTTTGTGGTCTTATAGTGATTATTCTCTTTTCACATACCAAAAAGGTGAAGTGTTCATGGATTGTTATTGTATGTGAATGATACAATTCTAGTTGGAAATGATACTCAAGCTTGCCATGAATTCAAAACCTATCTTAATAGGTGCTTCTGTATAAAAGATCTAAGATCATTGAAACATCTCCTAGGCATTAAAATTGCTTGTAGCCCAAAATAGTTATTGCTTTTCCAAAGCAAATATGTTTTGGAAATGGCAGAGAATATGGTGTGCTGGATGGTAAACCAGCTAATTCCCTAGTGAGAGAGAATCACAAGTTCATGCTAGACTGGAAAGTTCTTTGATGATTCTACTTGTTATCGTCATCTAGTTAGATGGCTTATCTATTTAACAATCATAGTTATGCCGTGCTTCTCACAAATTCATGCAAAACTCAAGGGTTGAGCATATGGATGCAACACAACATGTCCTTCGCTACCTTAAGGGAACCTTCGCCATGGTCTACTTTTGCAAGAAGACAGTAACCTCTAAGTTTTTTCTTATTGTGATTCTGATTAAGGTGCTTGCCCATTTGCTCGACATTCGTTAACTGGATGCTTTGTCACTCTTGACGGATCACCTGCCTCCTAGAGAACTAAGAAGTAGACTATAGTTTCATGATCTTCCATGAAAGCTGAATATTGCTACATGGTTATGACAACAAGTGAGTTCATTTTTGTTAAAGTTCTTATTACCATCCTTGGTGTTTTCCTTGGCTAGCCAATGAAATTGTCTTATGATAGTCAAACGACTTTTCTCATTGTAAAAATGTAGTCTTTCATAAAAGGTGTAAGCATATTGAGATTGACTAACCCATTGTTCGAAGGAAACTTTGAAGTGGAGATTTGGCACTTTTTGTAAGGATCTACCTCCGCGGTGTGCGATCCCATAAGTTTGGTTTGCCATCCGTTTTAGTGGGGGTGATGGATCAGGAAATTAAATCTAAATCCTAATCTAGGAACCTAACCGAGTTCCTGGGCCAGAATCATGCCCAATTGCCTAATCCTGATGCATGGCAACAACTTCTTATTCTAAGAACAAGCCAGTATGCTTGATCTAGGAACCCGGCCAGGTTCCTAGGCCAGAGCAAGGTCTAGTTACTGGCCCAAACAACTTTGCTGTCTTGGATCAAAACTGTTGTACTGAAATTTAGGAAAAGGAGAAAATTAGTAAGAAGATAAAACAACTATGTAATTAGTAGAATCACCAGCGAGGTTTAGGAAAAAATTTACAAACCACATCACTTCTCGAAGCAAATCATACCAATAGGGACAACTGAAGGGACATGGAAGGGACAATTGATTTTGTTTTGAAAAAGTGTTCGAAAGGCCTCCGTACAATCCCTAGTACAAGGTCCATCTGGACTTCTCAATCTCGAATCGAGGCACTAGATTCAGGGGCGAAGGTACGATAACGTATTAGAATGCATCACATCACCACTCGTCAACCATGATGGCCTGTACTATTCAATATGGGAATTTATAAATCCTAATTATGCTAATACATACTCATGCAACATATTACTATAAACCATATTAAATTGTGCAAAGATACAATCTTTAGTCCAATAATAGTAAAACCAAAATACATTACGATTATGGGGACTACCTAAAGATTACATCTTTATTGATTATGAAATGCAAATAAAGGGGCTAGGTATAAAGGGTAAGAAAAAGATAAAATTTTATCCTTAAGACAACCCACCTGATTACTTGGTGAACATAATGAAGTGGTTACTGCTTAATACTGGGTCGGAAACTTGGTATTGGACAACATTAATTTGTAAAAACTCCTTACAATCCCTAAATCTCATAATGATGGTCTCAAATTGCTCCTAATTTTCTGACATGTAATAGATCTCTTAATCCACTTCATGCCTCTAACCCCAGGGGTAGACTTACTTTTATAGCAGACAGTTATACCGGCTCAACCTAGTAAAAGGACACTGACTCTTAGTCATGTTAGACTTAGTCTTAACAAGCTTATCAACATCACTGGGAGTTTAACTTAACTAAGTGTGTTAGACGTATTAATCATGGTTAGGACTAATTAACTATCCTAATTTGACTCAAACTCAGTATGTGGGAGAAGATAGGAACCCAGTTGGTTTCACCGTATGTGAACCGACCAGCTTCGAGGCCTAGTGGACCTTGTTGACTCGCGCTATCTCCCTTAATTTGACCTCTATTTTCTAAATGTTTCTTTTTATTTTACTAACCACTTCATTGGGCCCCAAATGCATAGTTGGGGTAAGTTTCCCATCATTGGGCAATTTGAAAAATACAACTACTATTTTTAGGCATCTATAGTTTGCCCCAGTTTCATTGAGTCTGGACAAGGCTATGATCAAAGTAATAGTGCTCCTTTGTAGCTGCTTGTCTAACTTGCTGATCTGATACTTGAACATGATCATTGAGGGTCCTTAGACTTAGGGCCTGTCTACCTTTGCTGTGATGATCGCCAATGACTTTTATCATGTTATCATATTAGCGAATTTTCTTATCACCGGAGCAGCGGGCCTTACGTCAGTCTAGCAAACTTGTTATGAATTTATCCTTTCTCCAGATTAGAGGGTTTCCTTATCGCCAGAGCAGCAGACCTTTTACTAGTCTAGAAGACTTGCGATGATTTTATCCTTTTATCAAATTAGTAGGTTCCCTTACCATCAGGGCAGTGAACCTGTTGCTTATCTAGTAAACTTATGATAAATTTATCTTTTCATGGGATTAACAGGTTTCCTTATCACCGGAGCAACGGTCCTTTTGCTATTCTACAAGGCTTGTGATAATTTTATCCTTTCACCAGATTAGCTGGTTCCCTTATTGCTGAAGCAACGGACCTTTTATTGGTCTAGGAGGCTTGTGATGATTTTAGAATATTTTGAGGACTCTTACCTTATCATTATTTTCTTGTTGTTCCTTCTTTCTTCCATCTTTACGCATGCTATGGATAATTTGAGTGATAAATTGATAAGTTTAGACTTGTCACTTGCTTGGCACATGTGGATGAACCAATCAAGTCCCCCTCTTTTGTCTTTTGCTCTCATTACTTTGTCTTTTATTTTGGTGCATGGGAAAGATAGTGTTTCTGGTCATAATTCTAAGAGAAAACCAACCACATCCCCTTGACCTTTTCTTTCTTGTTTTTTACTCTTTTGGCAAGGCATTGCATGTGAAATCACCTTTTCAGGTAACCAGCTAGGTCCTTAAGCATTATTTTTCCTTCTTTTCTCCTCGGATTCTTTCTTATTAATTTGATGTTCAAAGCTTCCACGCATGGGAATGGGCGCCAGCTAGGTTCCTAGACTATTATTCTTGCTTTTCTTCTTTATTTTTCATGCACATTGCATACCTAAATTGTTTAATTCTCCCCTTGATGTAGATTTCAGCCAGGTCATTAGGCTTTAGCTCTTCTTTTTTTTTTTTCCCCCTTGCTTCCTCTTGCTTTTGAGTGTTTTGTTTACATGTTTATTCGCAAAGAATTCCCAAGTGAAACCCGGCTGGTTTTCACCTCCCTTGGCTTGCCTTCTTGTTCTATAAATAGTCCCCTTAGCTTTGCATAAATCACATGATCCTCCAATCTTGCATTCTAGTGTGCCCCTTCTTCACTCCTTTCATTTTTCATTTATTTAGTAGAAATATCGTAATTATGTTTTGAAAAGAATCATGAGCATAAGAAGTGCTCATACACCTAGTAGGGATGTTAGCCTTCCTCGAGACATATTCATTCAGAAGGAGTGGAGGTCTATTGATTACTGGAATGGACAGGAACTCTTACTAGATGTGGGTCGCCATGCATCTAGCAATGCTGTCATAAATGGAGTATGATTCTTCTTTCTTCGTCTTTATTTCTTATTTCTCTCTGATATGGATCTTATTGCCACTTTCATTTTTTTAAGGATGATCTTATTAGGAGTGTAGGTACCCCTGGGAAATTTCCATGGGAGTTGGGTCATTGAAGAGTTCAAATCCAGGCGATGTTGGAGCATACAACATTTGGTGCATTCCATTTTGCGTTGAGTAAAGGGGAGGGCTTCGCCAACTGATGTGTTACTCGTGGTGTGATCAAGAGGATCAGTGACACAAGGAACCATATGGTGAGATGACTATAACTCCTTTCGATTCTACAATGCTAACAGGCCCTGGGTTTGTATGGGAGCCATTAGTTCATCAAGAGGATTTCTACACTCATCCTAACTAGCTCTTACACCTTTTTGGTCTGACCATTGACCCTATTCCTCATGAAGATCATTTTTCCTATAGCATCCTCATCCAGTTGATGCATGATGATGAGCAGTGAGCATAACATTCACTCGATCAACAATCACGCATCATTCTTACCCTTCTTCTTGGCATGGCTATCTTCCTCGACCTTAGTGACTATTGTCACTTAGTTAACTTGGTTGACTGAGACAGAGTAAGAAGCTTAAACTAGGGAGTTCCCATGTATTCCACCCTTATTCGTGGAATACGACAAGGGGTGTGAAAAATGAAGTGCACTTGTGGGGAGGAATGCTTAAGTATACCTTTTGGGGGTTTATAGAGAGTTATTGAGGTACAAAATTTTACTCTCTTTCACTTCCTCTTATTTTGCTAACTCCAAATGCTAGGTATTTTATTCTGCACCTTTGGTTTTATGAATATTTCCCACATTTTTTCCACGATTGTGGGCTCCCACAAGCCTTCTTACAATGGTCTCATAGACCAAAGGAAATCATAATCAACCATGGTTCTAGTCAAAAGATCCTCAGTGTCTCCATGTAGCCATCAATGCTTTGGAAATGATAATATTATTTTATTCTGAAAATGACTTATCTATGAGTTTTTAATCTTCTGATCTCCTACTTGCATACAAATTTTCACCCTTAGGAAAACTGTATTGTGCCTCCTGAATAGAGCCGCCTGATTCTATACTCAGCATGGATCCTTATGGAGGGGCCTTTTAGTTTCATCTAGTACTTGGGTGAGCGGGTTACTATCCAAGATGCAATTAGTGGCCTCTATTCGTTCCTCTAGATCCACCCGATCTATATTCTATGTGTAAACTCTTACCATAGAAGATATAACAAAGATGAAGTTAGCTATTTCTTTTGTGGACTGTCTAGACTAACATGGTAATTATGTAACCCATCTTTAGCTTCTTATGATGCATTTGACATATTTTCTTTTCTTCTTTCTTTCCTTTGATTCCACATTCATGTTAGTAATCTTTGTGATTCTCATTTTGAAGGTGACGACTGCCAAGCCTCCTATACTGGGCTTAAACATTCGTGTATTTGGAGAAGGGGATGAAGCACCTTATTTGGAGGTTCCATTGGTTCCCAAATCAGAGTGCTTGGAGCTCCCTTTTTAATTCCTTTCACTAGGGTAAGTGCATCGCTTACATTGTTTGCCATAAGGTGAACTACATCTTCTTAACTATTCTCTTCTTTCTAGTGTAACAGCAAACAGTTTGGACTAATACTGTGGCCATTTTCACTCCATAAGAAGAGCATTTGTGAATCTTTTCCCTTGTTATCATCCTTAAACTGACGAGGTTATTTTCTCCCTTTGATTTTAACTTGCATAGTATTCCCTTTCCTTGATATTTCTTCATTTGTGCCACAGGAATCTAAAGAAGATGCTCATCCTTGGAGCTCTCATGCCTCTTGCTCCAGAAGTTATCCTTCTGCTCAAGCTCAAGACATGCCTGAGTGTTCATGTGCTAGAGAAAGGAGCCCTCGTCCTGACTCCCCATTAGAGGTGAAGCCACTTCAGATATACAATCCTATAGATCTTTATACTTTGTTTGCCTCTTTGGGAGAGCCCTATGTGCCCAATATTTTACACGACGATTCCTCCTTTGGAGTAGTGCATGATGACCCTCCATGCCATTCCTAAGGTCCTAGGGCAACCTCGAGCCGACATGGGGATCAGCTGTGCTTTGATTAAATCTAGTTATACTTCGGGTTATGTCAACTATTTTTTTGGTGGAAGTAGTAGTGGGTTCCTAAATAATCAGTAGGGATAATTTATTAGCGACATGTATGATGCTTTGCCTATGACTCTGCAATGCAATTTTACTTTTCAGGTAATGCAAATTATTATACAAGCCTACTAGGATTGTAATGCACATTAGCCCCTTTTCCCCCCAAAAATAAAAAGATGTAAAAGAACAAAGGACATAATAAGTATTTTAAGACCTTTGTGGTCTTGAGTAATAATTCAAAAATATAATTAAATGACGTCCGATATTGCGATCAACTGATATTGGAAAGCCTGCCAAGGAAAATACTGGAAATAATAAAAAAAAAGGGTAACAGTAATTGGCTCAAGTACCAACTAGTAACCCTTTGCTGGGCCCTTTTGTTGAGTCCTGCTTGGAGTTGGCATTCTACTGAGTCCACATTAGACTCAATTATTGACCTAGTTGCAGGCGAGAACTCATGTTTCCTTGGCCGAAAGATACTTAAATTTGGATGAATTTTATGCAATTATAAATTGAGGTTGTATATTCTTCGAATTTACATTAACTTCTAGTGTGATCTCATAAGCTGAAAAGAATAGCTACAACTGTTGTTTGAGAAAATGCTGACTTCTTGGCTCCTTTAATTTCCCTTAATGCTACAGATAAGCATGACCTTAAGAGTTTTCACATTAATAGTCATCTTTGCCAGCACTTGGTTAAGAATTCCTAGGGTTTCCTTCAAGCTGTTGTCACCATATAGGGTTTGGAATTCTACCTTTTACATTTTAGGAAACATGAACTATGCCCCTCAATGGAGGAATTTAGGGTTATTAATGACTTTTCTCTTTATTGCCCTCTTGTTTTACTATACATTTCCATAAACATTTCCTTTCTCCATTGTCAGTCCATAGGTTTAGGTGCAGAGGATGTGGTCGTCGCATTATTTGGGGATAAAGTGGTTGCAACCTGACTTTCTTATCTTGAAAAGAATGATCGAACTATTGATGAAGTGTTTAGGCATAGGGGTACCTTCCTGTAATAGCCCAAACCTAACCCATGTTTATTTATTTAAATCATGTTTATTACTTAAATAATCATGTTTATTTGTTTAACTCATGTTATTCTTTTTATCATTTAAGGTTATTTAATTAACCAAATCATGCCTACTGATTCAATTGCACCCCAATTTGTCTAATCAACGAATTCCATTATGTTTGCTAAATTTTCCGCATTCAATTATCGTATTTGATCATCCCAATTGGAAGATATTTCATTTTGGAACCCATTTTGCAGATCAAGTTTTATTTATCGTTTGAATCGGGTGAGTCGATAGTAGGCCTCGGTAAGCATGACTTAACGATTAATTATTTTCCTTGACATTGGGAAACTTTAATCCCGAGCCTTATAAAATCTCTAACGCAATCTTCTCTTATTTTCAGGTCCAAAATCAAGCCCAAAACCCATGATTTAGGCCCAAGCATGTAAGGCCCAAGTTACCTGTGTTTATTTATCACTAATTATCATGACTTGTACTTAAATTATACTTGGCAAAAAGCAATCTTATGTATGTTTTTAAATCAGCCAATTAGCAAGATAAGGCTAAAGAAAAATATCTAGACAAGACAAGCACCCATTTCTCCTCTTCCACTCTCCTTCTTCACGCATGGCCAACCCCCCTTGCTATGTTTTTGCTAGTGCTGCCGCCACTGATTAGGCTATCGCTGGTCATCAGCCCCACTGCCAAGCACCACTAGGCCCATTACCTAGCACCACTAGCCTTCCCCACAACCACCAAACACCACCTACACCTCTCTCTTTCAAGCTTGAAGTGAGGTAAGCCTTGACTTGATCTTGATTTATTTTTGATTTTGGGTTGTTCTAGTTATGATTATTGTTTATATGATCAAAATAAGTGTTATTATGCAATTTTTATTGCGTCTAGTGATGTCTAAAGTTGTGGTGATGAATTAGAAGTGTGATCAAATGAGTTAAATTATAAAAGTTGAATCCAAGCTTGCTCGTTTCATTTGTTGTGATTTTGATGTGGGTTATGTATACAAGGCCTTAAATGATCTTTTTATATCTGATTGCGGTGATTTAGAATGATTTCAAGTGAGGATTTATGTGAAAAAGGAAGAGAAAGCTAAAACAGTGAAGGCTGGAAATTTCAGAAAAACAGAGCAGAATTCGGGATTAAACTGGTAATGCTCGGCTCATGGAAAAATTATATTTTTGCTGGGTGGATAGTCCAGTGTGTTAGTTTTCAAATGGATTTTGAATCGTCTTAATTCAAGATCTGTGAAAAAAGTTATAGTCGTTTTACCAGAACTGCTTAGAATAGATCGAAAACTGACACACTTGTGTCTTAACCCCATTTTGGGAACCCTATTGTGTGAATCATGTTTTGTGTTGTAAAAGAAAAATTTTTGGGACTTTTTAATCTTTTCATATTGGGGTTTTAGGTCTCCATTTGAGGTGAAGGGTGAAAGGTATGAATTTTTGAAGTGAACTAACTTACTTTGGTGCAATTCGACTGTTATTGCAATTTCTGTATAGCGTATATTTGGAAGAAAATTCTGATAATTTTTCTATAGATTTTCCATATTATTTTATAGATTTCATGAATTTTGGTTGAGTATTTTGAGTTTGGTGATTTTTGAAAGCATTTCGAGTAATTGCGTAAAGAGCAATAATAAAGATTGAGAAAGATTGATCATGGACTCATTTTGTGTATTTTGGGCCAAGCAAGGTTATTTAATGGGGAAATAAATATTCATGGATTTTTGTAGAGCTTTTAGCTTGATTAATAAGAAAGAAGAAGACAAGTATATAATTTGGGAGCTTGTTTATGAGCTTTGAATTAATTATGGATTTTACAAAGAAAATACTAAATTTAGTGAGTTTAATAGCTTCCATTGAGTTCAATGATTCATTTGGAGTGGAATTCTATCTCTAATGGATTTACAAATGAATTATGGGAGGTGAGGAGAATTTTTGATTCAAAAATCATATTTATCAGACCACGTTATTGCAGTTTATGCTATTTTGAACCAAGATACATCTCTCTTGACCTCAAACCTTTATTACTTACTCAATTCAGAATATATCAAATGTATTTATCAAGCCAATCTAGTGTACTCGCTGTTATCTTGAACCCAGTTGTACATCAGTGTGTCTTAAACCCGTAACAGCAACTTATTTCAGAAACGGGTCAAAACCACTCTCCCATTTATCACCATCAAGGCCTTTTCTTTTGTAATCTCCTTCATCTCATTGCAGTCTATTTTACTTTCATTTACTTTACATCAGATTTAATTACTTTCATTAATTCAGTTTTGAAGTTATATTGAAATACCCAAGTTATGTATACCATTTAATTACTCAATTTCTATTACATATACTTTTACTTACTCAATTATGTGAGTAAAGATTATTTACTCACTAGACATACTTACACTAAAATTTATGAAACAGAGTGGAGACCTAGTTACCGTTCCCCATTATGCATAACTGTTATCAAGTCAGAGCACATTTATCAAGTCAGATGAAATTTATGAAACAGCTGACTTATATCAAGTCAAATGACATGTTTAAAGACTCAAGGTACATCCATTGCCTGTATCTTCAGAAAGTAAAATATGTTTATGAAGTTACAACTCTTAATGAGTTTATCAATGAATTAGTTTATACAGTAATTTGCTATTTAACTTGTGACCCCGTAAGTTATCATCTATAGGGCGTCAGCCCATCATTTACCCGTGCAGTTTCAGGCCAACTCTTGATCGGATAGGCATGTGTACACCTCTGTATAGATCATATCATTACAAGGGGTTTACATCCAGATAATAATGAGCAATTCAGTATCATATTACTTTCATTTTCATTGTTATTGCGAACTAAATGAATTACAAAAGCGGGTACCCATCAACAGTGTTTCTATTCTCATTTTACAATACAGGAATGCATGTACTACGTTTTTGCTCACATTTTCCAATTGTTTTCATATTTTCCATTTTAGGTGATGAAGTATCGCATGTTTCTCCTTTTAGCAAGCCCTTTTAGAAGTCATTAGATGCTCACAATGAATTCAGCATAGTATGAATGTTGGGATCGACCTTAGGGTCAAGTTGGGTTTATATTCAATATACTTGTATAGTGTGGAGTGCGAGTTAGCATATAGTATGATTAAGTCGATGGTATTGAAGTTGAACTATTATGGACTTTGGTCTTGAAGTGTTTCAGTTCAATAGATTTGTGATTGTGAACATGAGTTACAAGATTTAATGGTTTTAGTGAGCCTTGTCCTTATCAGAACGGCAGTAGCACCTTTCATTATTAAGTCTTTTGCTACAGTTTTCCGTAAATCATATCATTAGCATTTTAGGGGCGTTACACATCCTATATCTCCTAGTTGGTCACTCGATTGCAGTAGAGTGGGTTTGGTTGTGGTTTTTTTCACACGTCATGTTTGCATGCAGGTAGTTCATACGCCGGGGAAGAGACATTACTTGCCTACCTCTATTTGTTAAGGTACAATATCTTCCTCTGCCTTGTTGCACTTACGGTTACATAGTTACTGCCACATGATTTTTTTTTCTTTTTTTTCGTATTCCTTTATTTACTCCCCAAGACTTATCCTTAGTTCTTCTCCATAAAATGTTTTTACAAAATCCTTCTTCTATATAATGTTTTCACAAAATTGGATTTTATGGATCTCTTAGAATCAGCCTCTCCACAGGCAGGATTGTTGGTAGAGGTAAGGTTGTCTATATCTGGATCTCCCCAAACCCCGCGAAAGCGGGACCTACACTGAGAGCTGTTGTTATTGTTGTTACACCTCCTATGTCTCCTTGGGACCTTCCTATTTGCATGTGCCACTGCAAATAGGGGACCTGCAATGTTGTTGAGCGTAGCTGAGGTAGTGTGCCAGACTACTATATCGCTTGTTGTTGTTGAGACTATCTTATGCATGGACTGTATCCATCACCACCTAGATAAGTTTCCTTGAGCAGCCTACTACTGTAGGTAGCCTGCTAAGCCTAGGAGCTTGGTCGGTTCTATATGGCCCTTTTTTCTTTTTTGTTCTGTGTTTTTATTCTTTTCTACTTCCTTTTTCCTCTTTTTCCTGTAGCCGGAAGCCAACCAGTATCTTCCTAGGCCTTACTAATTTTTTTTAATTCTGTTGGTGTGTAGATTTGGCTACTAGAATACCTGAGACTTATAGATTTTCCAAGAAACATGGACAGGTACGTAGCCTCATGATTCTACCAAAGAAAGAGACTATTCAAGAATCAATCTGCGATGAGCTGAACAATTTCTTAGATAAAGTTCCACCTCTTTATTAGGTTGTTTGATAGTCACGTGTACAACGATTTGTGACTAATGGGGCAGCGTTTGGCCATATATGTCTCTGTGGTTTACTCAGTGGAACATATTGTTTTCTAACTTAGGCAATGGGCAATGCATCCCTACGTTAGATTGCATTACCGCTAAGTCCTCCAAAAATGGCCATTCTCATATCAAGCCTTAGATGGACTATTGGCTTCATCTTCCTATAATAGCGATATCATCCGTCCTATATTGTCTGCACATCTCCGAGCATTATTTTAAGTGGATGACTGAATGCGACGCCGCATGAGGAAGACTTCTTATACCAAGCTAAATTCTACTAAGAAAGAAATGGCTGAGATTGACCTATCTCAAATAGAAAGAAGAGAGCTAAGGATCCTACCCCTCCCCCCAAAAGACAACCCCTCCTTAGTTGTGAAGGCCAAGAAATCAAAGAAGGACAAAATTTCAACTTTGCCTCTTATATGTTTTGTTTTTAGAATAAAGTTTAGCGTTTTTTCATAGTAGCATGTTATTGGGACTTTTATTTCAAGTTGTATGCTCTTAAAATTTTAGATGGTAATAAATGTATTATACTTTCTCCTACTATCGTTAAAAGCCTTTCGTTACTTATGCTACTCCTGATTGCATAACCCTTTTAATTTGCGGTCTAACCCAATTTACCATACAAGAGCCCTAGTCGTAACTTATTAGGAACTCGGCTGGTTTTCCAGCAACAAGTCTATTGGCCTTGCTTCTTCGGGCCTTGGTCATTTATTTGTTGTATTTTTCATCTTCCATAAATATTAGGCAATTAGGCTAGACCATTAAGGCTTCATGCGTACCCGAAGTACGGAATCATACCTTCATAGTTTATTAATCACCTATTTATTCATTACCCTTTTCTTTGTTTTGACGGGCCTAGAATGGGCCTTGTGAACCTAGTATGGATCCAGTTGAAAGCCTGCTATGGGCTCTTTAGGTGTAGTACTTCTTTAATTGAGCGAGGTTAGTATACTGAATATATTCTTCTTCATTCATATCCATGAACTTCATCAATCCTTTCGATAAGATAGCCTTTTATATGTATTGGTCTAACCAGTTAGGTCACATATCCCCCTTGGATGATGCATCAGGGCCTTTATCTCTTTCAAAACTAAGTCACCGTACTGGGGGTCCCTTCACTTAACTTTCTTCTTGAAAGTTCTTACAAACTGGCTTGGTAAATCTGAAAGTTGCGTAATGCCCTTAATCTCCTGTCGTCTAACATTACCAGCTCTTTATATTGGGCTTTTGCCAAATCCAACTTCAAGATTTGGCTTTCAACAATTACCCTTAGTAAGGGTTTTATTATTTCTATTAGGAGTATTAACTTTGTTCCATATACCAAGGAATATGGAGTTGCTCCTGTAGAAGTTAAAATTGACGTCTTATACCCCATAAAGCGCAAATCAGAGTTTATCAGGCCAATGCTTATAATTTTCAACCATTTTTCATTTATCCCTTAGATATTGTTATTAGCTGCTTCGACTGATCTATTCCACTATGGAGATAGAGGGATGACTTATGATGTTAAATCTTATATTTCTCAAGTAAGGTTACTGCTTCCTTCTTAACATGGCCTCACTGATCACTTATTAGTTCATGTGGGATGCTATATCTAAATATGGTGTTATGGAGGAGAAATTAAGTAGTCAATTGCTACAGGTTCATATGCATGCCCTTTTAGTGTAATTTTACTGATAATGTCGATTCCTAGTCTGAAAAGCGCCATATAGAAGTCAATATCGAATGAAAAGAAGAAGGTTAATGTTGCAACTTAGCATGTACTTGCTGTTTGTGACATCTTCTTACACACAAATGGCAATCTCCCTCTATTGTGGAGCCTTAATGCTCGTTGGTCTTTTAGGGAGGATTTGGTGGATATTCTTTCTTCGTCAAGTATGGGTAAATGTTGTACTACCATACAGCAAGGCTGGTACTACATACATCAATGGCACAATAGTAAGTTGGTTTATTCCTCCTTTCTACTGTCAGTGGCATCGAATGAATGCTGCTAGGGATGTTGATTATTGAAGCTAGTTTTGCTATGGCTTCTGCAAACTAGTTATCCTCTTTAGGGAGATAGATGGAGGTGATGTGGGTAAAGTTCTGGGTGAGGTCCACCAATTATGCTTGGTATAGTGTCAAGGCTTAACTTCTTACCTTCCATTTTATGATATTTAATTAATTATCAAATTGGAGTCTCTATACACCCGCAACCTTTCGACTCTTATCTCTATAGTGGCTTGTAGCTCAATGATGTCAACTTCATACTCTGCCACGTTATTAGTAACCTTAAAGTCTAGTTTTATTAAAATAGGGGTATGTGCCCTTTTGGGAGATACCAAGAGGATGCTCACCCCGAATCCTTTTTGATTTGAAGCTTAATTAAAGTATATTATCCGCATGTCTACTTCTACATGAGCTCCACAATCTAAAGGTTCCTTTCTTTAATCCTCGGTCAGTAAACCTTCCAAGAAGTCAGACATGACCCTCACCTCAATGGACTTTTCGGCAATGTAATGTAGATTGAATTTCGATAACATTACTGTACACCCAGCTACCTTGCCACTCATTATGGGTTGTTGAAGCAGATATCATATGGGATCCATTGGTGCTATCACATGCACTATATAGGTTAGCATGTAATATCTAAGCTTCTTGATTGTCCATATTAAGGCTAGGGTAGATTTTTCCAAAGCTATGTAGCGAGTCTCATACTTGAGGAACTTTTTACTCATATAATGGATGGTGTTTTCTTCCCCTTCTATTTTCTGGGCTAGCATAGCCCCTTTGGTAGTAGCTATTGTTGTGAGATATAAGATACAGGGAATGCCAGGTTACGGGTACTAGTACAGTGGATTAGATATGTACTTTTTGATTTTATCAAATAACTCCTGGCACTCCTAATCCCATTCAGGCTTTATCCCTTTTTTTAACTTCTTAAAGATAGGCTCACACTCTATTATTAGCTTCAATATCTAGCGACTGATACACTGCAAGCAACCTAAGAGTCCTCGTATCTCCTTCTATATCTTAGGTGGCGGCATTTCATGCCTTTCTATTACTTTTGAAGGGCCGAGCTCAATTCCTTGGAGGCTGATGATATACCCCAGAAGATTCCTTGAAGTAACTCTAAATGACACCTCTGTGGATTCAAAGGTATGTTTTATTTTCTAATCCCAGTGAAGAACTTCTGAAGAGTTGAAACATGCCTATTAGTTTTCTTAGATTTTATGATCTTGTTATGTATATATATCTTAACTTATCTGTGCATTAAGTCGTGTAGCAAGGTGGTAGCCATTCTTTGGTAGGTAGCCCTAGTATTCTTTAACCTAAATGGTATCACAACATAACAATAGGTTCCCCATAGGTAATGAAGGTAGTCTTTTCCATGTCTTCTATTGCCCTCTTGACTTGGTTGTAACCAGCATACCCATCCATAACAGAATAAAGAACATGATTGAGCAGTGCTATCAACTAAGATATCTATATATGGTAGTGGAAAGTCATATTTTGGACAGGACTTATTGAGATCCCTAAAATCCACACACATTCTCACTCTCATATCCTTCTCTGCGACTAGCACGATGTTTGCTATGCATTTAAGGTAGTATGCAACCCTAATAAATCCTGCATACCGTTCCATTTATTTTCAAGGCCCATTTTGGTGTCATCCTGCGAAGCTTTTTCTTTATCAAGTTAACATCTGAGTAGAGAGGAATCTTGTGCTCGATAATATCTCAATGAGTACTTGGCATGTCCTTGTAGAACTAGGCAAAGACATCTGTAAATTCTAATAGGAGTGAAGCAAAACTTTCTACTCCTTGGGTTTAGTGACTTTCCCATTTTAAGCTCTAGGGCTCATTAGGAGTCACTAAGTTGATAACTATCGTGGCCATGAGTATGGAAGTTCGATTTTCGTTATCTTCCGCTGCATTAATTAATTGCTTAGGTGTTATTTCTTCATTTTCATTATAAGAGCAAAGCATTCAAAAGAAAAGGATTGAGATGAGTCATTAACAAAAGAGTTTATCTAAATGAAATTGAAAATAGGTATATATAATGCAGAGTTTGAAGGAACATAAACTTAAGACTGACTCTTACACTTTACCATACAATCTCCTAAACCATCCCCCAGCAATGGCTGACACTTTTCCTTCCTCTTTTGCTGTCCAAGTTATTTGCTTGCACCCTTCAGCTTTACCCTTAGTGATGAAGTTAATAGGATGGAATCCACTGTTAGACATACTGGGGGATAAAATAGCAGTAGGGTCTTCCTTCTTCTTATAGCTTGACCGAATAGAATTCCAAAGATGTTAATTTCATCCAGGTTAATTTCATCCTCTTTCACAGTAGTGAGCACTTCCTTCTCTAGCAGTAGTGGTTATTGAATACTTGTACGAGAATTTTGAAGGTAAATTTTATGGCCGCAAGCATACAACTTTCGCTACAGTACTCAAGGGTCATCTCATCAGAGACGAGGATGAGCTTAAGGTCACAAAAGAGTAGTTTAAAGTAATTAATCTAACATTACTTACGGGATCCAAATAAAGCAACTCAAAGAGAACTAATAAACTCAAATTAAGAATCTAATTCGAGCATCGTGATTCAACTAAGCATAGATAGAAATGGATCTAACATTATTAATGAAACAACACCCCTAAAATAAGTAAAGTCAACATCATTATCCTATGCTTAAGGATAGGGGGACAAAAAAGTTTTCAAGCTTCATTTATGTGAACTGTCCATACCAAAATAGAAAGCAAAGATGCACAAAGAAAAGAAACAACGATCATAAGAACTAAACTAAATGAAATAAACTAGAACAGGGGAGGGGGAAATTTGGTGTCGCTAAACTTTAGGGAAAGTAGAGGAAGGAAGAAGTAGGGTATCCCTACTCAACATAGCTCAACCCCAACCTCCTCTCTCACCCTCCACTAATAGCAATTCTCATGACTCCCAAACTGAGCAACACAGAGAACTAAGAAAAAATAATCTAAACTCATCTCAGTAAAACCCAACTGAAACCCAAATCAACTTTATGGAATTAGAGCAAGAGAGGTAATTGGCATTGAACTAAACTAAATCTAAACACAAAAAACTCAGAAATAAAACTAAAAAGGTCTAGATTCATATTTAAACAACATCAATAGAGGTCCCCAAAGAAATCAGGGCAGAACAGAACATCCAACGAGTAGAACAAGATATGTACAATAGAGAAAAGGGGAAAGGCGAGCTTGAATTTAGCAATGAAGAAACCCAAAATAGCAAACGATCTTTATAGCACATTAAAAATGACGGAAACTCCATTAATGTGACCTAGAGTTCCAGTACTAGTCCAACCGAAGTTATTTAACATTCAGGCAAAATTTCAAGCTGAAACTCGTAATAAAAATTAAGACATAGAATTACAAGCTGAAATTCAAAAGATTCATGGTCAAATTACCTAAAATTGCATCTTAAAAACATATCTGAAATTTGAAGAATAACAGAGAATGAAATCAAAAAACTCAACTCTAAATTAAAAACCTAATGCTCTAGCTAGAGACTGAAATTAAATCGGAACAATAAAACCCAAAAACCCTCAAATTCAAACCCTTAACGTATCTGAAAATCTAAAATTGAAACTAGAAAAAAGTAAAACTAAACACTTGAATTCAAGCTCTAAATTACTAAAAAACTGGAATTAAAACTAACTAAAACCCTAAAATAAAACCTAGATTACCCAGCTCAAAATCGCCGTTGCTTGGTTTATGTTGCTCTTAAGACTGGTTTCCAACTTCATCTTGACCATTGAATTACGAGTCGATGTGGATGGTGGACGCATGATGGTGGTGAGTAATGGCAACGATGAAGGTGAGTAAAGATAGTGGCGTGGTGATGTTGGTTGATGCTGGGTGTCAAAGAAGAAGAAGAACCAGTAGAGTGGCTTTTGTCGAGTTTTAAGAGAGAGAAGGAGAAAGAGAGAGTTAGCAAATTAGAGAGAGGGTTGGAGGTCATGTAACTGGCATGGGTTAGAGGGTCAACAGAGGTTTAGGGTTTTATTTTATTTTCTTCTTCTTCTTCTAGTTTTTAGGTCAAGAGAGGGAGCGGGCTTTGATTGAACATGGGCTAGGCCAAGTCAAACCTAAGCCCCAACTCTCAATTCAACATTTTTATTTTATTTTTTCCCATTTTTCAAACTTTTCGTTACCTACAAGAATAAAATAAATTGAAATAAAAATCTTGATATAATAATTATTTTGGGCATAAATTAGATATAAAAGTACCTTAGAAATATCATATTTTTGACAAAAACAAATATCCCCACACCTAGATTTTGCTCCTCCTCGAGTAAAACAAACTAGACTACCAAAAAAGAAATGAAAAATAAGAAAAAGGAAATCTTAACTCACTTTTGTAGGAATTATGGTTGCATTTAGCACATGTAACAAGCTCTTTAAATCTCTTGATTTTCCAAGTGGATGAGTGAGGTCTCGTGAGAGTTTTTAAGTGAAATACTCACAAAAATTTTTTCAAAGCAAAGGAAAATCTTTTTTGTTTTTTCAAAACATGAACATATATAAAAGTAATGGAGAAATTACGTACACAACCTAGAAAATTGCATCACCCTAGTGACCAAGTCATCAAATTATATACAAATAGAATATAAAATCAGAGGACAACCAAGTCACAAAATGCATTCTAACATTCCCTTTCACACAATAGTATGCAACGATATGTACGCCTTGGTTCCCGCGCAAATGTATATCAATCTTTATGAATCAAGTTGCTAACAATGACACGATCCTTATTTTGTTGCCTAGTTACCTTCTTCGCTCCTTTTTTCTTCTTTTTTTTTTCTTTTTCAAGAATAAAACTTACTTGACTTATAAATATTCAGGTCTTCCCTAAAGAGGGGTCTCATTAGAATGTGCAAAGCACTTATTTCATTGCCCAAACAAATATGTAATCAAGTAAAATAATACATGTTCAAGCCAATTAAATATATGAAATAAAAATGGTGGCCTTGAACATTGGTGCCTAGTTTTTATTCACTTTTTAGACTTTTTTCCTTTTTTTCTTCTTATTCTTTTTTTTTTTTTTTTTTTTTTGCATTTTTCAAGAGTTTAAAAGGCAACTTCGACAAATACAAAGCTCACATGCCAACTTAACAACAAAACCCTGAGAATTGAAGGTGCATTAAGCAAGGCAGGCACAAGTCACATATATGAGATAGGGTTAGTATGAAAGATTGAATCTACGTTCTCAATTAGATATCTCATCATGTAAACTCTATTTACATATAACTCAATAACCTATCAACAGGGGTTCACAATCACCAAAGAAACAACACAAATCCCTAAAGAAAAACAAAAAACTTTTTAAATTTTTTAAAATTTTCGAAAAATATGTACAAACCAGCAAGGGGGTTTTGTTGGGTTTTAAGAGAGAGAAGGAAAAAGAGAGACTGAGTAAATAAGAGAGGGGGTTGGGGGTCAGTGGGTCACGTGACCAAGACAAGGTGGGTGGTCAAGAGAGGTTTAGGATTTTATTTCATTTTATTTTCTTTTTCCTCTAGTTTTTATGTCAAGAGAGTGAGTGGGCTTTAACTGAGCATGGGCTAAGTCAGGTCAAAGTTGATCCCTAACTCTCAATTCAGCATTTGCGTCTTATTTCCCCCATTTTTCTAATTTTTCATCACCTACAAAAATAAATTAAATTCAAATAAAAATCTAGATATAATAATTATTTTGAGCATAAATTAGATACAAAGGTATCGTAGAAATATCATTTTTTTGGCGCAAACAAATACCCTCACGCCTAGATTTTGCTCGCCATTGTGTAAAACAAACTAGACTATTGAAAAAGAAAATTCTAACTCACTTTCATAGGAATCACGGTTGTGCTCAGCACTTACAACAAGCCCTTTATACCCATAGTTTTCCAAATGGACAAGTGAGGTCTCATGAGGGTTTTCAAGTGAAACACCAACAAAATCGTTTAACAAACAAAGGAAAATCTCCTTCGGTTTTTTCAAAACAGACACATATGTACAAGTAATGGAAAAATTGTGTACACCACTAATCAATTGCATCACCCTAGTGACCAGATCACCAAATTATATGCAAATAGAATGCACAATCAAAAGATGATATGTATACTTTGGTGCATGTTCAAATGTGTATCAATCCTTCTAAATCAAGTTGCTAATACTAACACGATCCCTATTTCATTGCCTAATTACCATCTTCGTGCACCTTTTTTTCCTTCTTTTTTTTCTTATTCAAGGATAAAACCCACTTGACTTACAAATATTCAGGTCTTTCCTAAAGAGGGGTCTTATTAGAATGTGCAAAGCACTTATTTCATTTCCCAAATAAATGTATAATCAAGCAAAATAACACATGTTCAAGCCAATTAAAGACATAAAATAAAGGTAGTGGCTTTGAACATTTATGCCAGGGTTTTTATTCAATTTTTAACTTTTTTTCTTTTTTCTTCTTTTTTTTCCGCATTTTTCAAGAGCTAAAAAAGCAACTTCGACAAACAAAAAACTCACATGGTAACTTAACAACAAGACCCAAAGAATTGACAGTAAAGTAAGTAAAGTAGGCATAAAATCATACATATGATAAGGGGTTATTATAAAAAATCAAACTTAAAGCCTCAACTAGACGTCTCATCATGCAAACTCTATTTACATGGAACTCAATAACCTAGCAATAGGGGGTCACAATCGTCAAAGAAAGAACACAAATGCCCAAAGAAAAAGAAAAATCTTTTTGAATTTTTCAAAGTTTTGAAAAATATGTACAAATGGGCACCTCACCATCACACTGAAACTCAACAACGTCCTCATTGTGGCAACTAAGGTGCCAAAAAGCAATCACAAAAGCCATACAATCATAAAACCAACACAAACTCACAGGTATATACACACTAAGACACCATCAAAATCAAAAACAAAACCAAAATTAAATCATCAAAATCAAAATTAAAATCAAAGTCACAAAAGAAAGCAAAAACAAAAACAAACTCTAAAATATAAACAAAATCATAACCACCAAAATAAAAACAAAACAAAATCAATGAGCTACTAAATACATGACAAAAACCACAGGGACCCTGAGGCAACACAAAACACAAAAGAAAAGGAAAAGAAAGGACAAAACCAACAAAACCAAAAAGAAAAAAAGCACTAACGCATATTTATGAAAACATACCACTAATAAACAAAAACACACAACTAAAACGTACTGAAAAAACAAAAATATCAAAACTAAACAAGGGCAGCTATTCGATAAAAATCAAATAAAATATCCATAACATAATCATAAGCTTAGATATCCACAGCTATTCAACCAAATGGGCTAACAAGTATTCACAAACAAAATACACCACCAATAGCAAAATGCATAACACAACCAAGGGTGATCATAGCCAAGTCAGCTCAACAAATCCCAAATTTTTCCTCAAGGTCAATCACTCACATAATCACAATTCTAAATATCCACAACTATGTATAAGAAAGAAGAAAAGAAAAGAAAAATGAGAATAGGAAAGGGGTAGAATGATCATACTAGGTTGGGTACTGATTATACCAAACCAATGCCTCACTTAGATGATGCTAAGGAGGTCCATCGAGCATCAATCACTCTATCTCAGCTCACAAGCTGCTGCTCACATCAGAACACACCAATGCTCGTGATAACTTATAAAACATGCATGCAGGCACAACACTTATAGAAATGAAAGTAGTAAGAAACAAGAGGAGGTATAGTCGAAACAAAGTGCATAAATGGAATGCAACTCAAGGCCCTCTTGAGCTTATCAAAGCTCTCATCCCAGTCAAAATAGAGATAAATGCATATATAAAATCAGACGTATAAGTTAATGGCCTAACAATGATGTGACTATATAAGGCATAAACCATCCAGAGTGGTCTGAATGACCTAAATAAAGTCCAACATCTCTAAAGGTAGAGGAAAGAGGGCCAAGGCAAGGTCAATCAACTGAAATTTGAAAATCAATGCCTACAGGATGTTCTAAAGTCAAGTCATTCATCTCAAAGTGATCCTTGAGTTTCTCTATGTCACTATCATCAAGAGCCTGATCTAAATAAAGACTACCAAATACAAAAGTCTTAGACTTTACAAAAGTAGATTCAAGAGGGCCTAAAAAAGGGAGGAGAATGGAGAGGGAGAAGATACGGATGAAATGGAAGGGGTAGGAACTAAATCAGATGAAGACTCAACAAAAATGGGATCAATAGGCTCCTCTAGGGGTGTAACCTCACTAAACTCTACAAGAAAAGGCTCGTTAGATGCATACTCCTCAGATAAGGTATCCTCTGACTTAATAAATATGTCACACTGATCATCAGAACTAGCATCAGTCTCAAACTCATTGGCCTCCTCAAGCTCTCCTAAGGGAGCCAAAGAAAGAGATGAATCATGAATGGTCAGACTACCCTAATGGGTGTCCCTAACTGTGCTAACTCTAGGGAGGACACAACTGCGAAAGGAGATTAGGGATCATTTGCTTCCTCGAGGTCATCACAATGTGTATCATCATGAAAATCTTGCCCTAAAAACATCGATGCCTCATTCCTAACATCAAAGTCATCACAAGACCTAACCTCAAGTGTAGAAGAGCCTAAACTAAGGTCAGTCTTGCATCAATTACATAAGTAAAGCTCCCTATTTAAGGGAGTCAATGCCTCTAATCTGTGTGGTCTACTAAGTAGTGGACAAGTATCAGCATCATGAACCAAACAATCATAACAGCCATATGAAATAGGAACACATGGAGTATGAAAGTGCTAACAAGATATACCCCAAACTGACTCTCATCTAAAGGTGTAGCATGCATCAGATAAAAGTGGGGAATGGTTTGACTAAAGGTCTCTCTAACATTTTCATACTCTCAAGTCTTATAAGCTAAATATTCAAAGATATCCCAAATTTCATTCGGAGTCCTATTAAATAGACATCACAAACCCCCAAGGTACGTAGTCTTAACATGACTCCGATATTCATCATTAAGACTGTCAAAAATCACTTGATAATTTTCTATTTCTCAAAATTTGATCAACACGTTGAGCACAAAAGTCGCTCAATCTACTCAAATATCACCAAAATATTTCATGCTCAAATTGGGAAAAACAGAAAATTGCCATTTGATTTTTAAAGATTTTTCAAGTTTTTTAATTCGCAAGAGTTTTCAAAAGTTTTCAATTTTTTTAATTTTTGACTTTTCTAATTTTTTGGATTTTTTTTAAAGAAATAAACTAAGCTAAGTCAATAGGAGTAACAAAATAAAGAAAGCAAACAAAATATGTACAAGTAATAAAAAAATATCAAATAAAGGAAAATGTGACCTAATCGCACGCCGTTGTCACCGGCAATGGTGCCAAAAACTTGTACGACACTTTTGAAGGTAAATTTAAAGGCTGCAAGCATACAACTTTCACTGTAGTACTTTAGAGTCATCTCCTCAGGGACGAGGATGAGCTTAAGGTCACAAAAGAATAGTTTAAACTAATTAATCTAATGTTAATCACATAAGTCCAAATAAAGCAACTCAAAGGGAGTTAATAAACTCAATTAAGAATCTAATACGAGCATTGTGATTCAAATGAGCATAACTAGAAATGAATCTAACATTGTAATGAAACATCACCTCTAAAATAAATGAACTCAACATCATCATTCTATGCTTAAGTATCCTTGCTCAACCCTAACCTCCTCTGTCGCCCTCCAGCAACAGCAATTCTCATGACTCCCAAACTAAGCAACACAGAGAACCTAACAAAAAATATCTAAACTCAACTCATCAGAACCCAACTGAAACCCAGATCAAGTTTTGTGGAATTATAGCAAGAAAGGTAATTGGCATTAAACTAAACTAAATCTAAACATGAAAAATTTAGAAATAAAACTTTAAAAGGCCCAAATTCAGATTTAAACAACATCAATAGAGGTCCCCAGAGAAATCGTGGTAGAACAAAACATCCAACTATAGATACCCAATTCGTGAGTCGTCCCCTGGAACCGTGAACCAGTTCGTGCATCCATAATGCGGATTAGAGACGATTCGGATCGGGGTGGATTGCAACCCAGTACGTTGATGCTGGCATTCCAGATAGAGCTCTGTCTCCTGTAGCAATGGCAACGAACTTGGCATGAGGAGAGAGAGAATAAAATGGAAGGAGACAGGAAGAGGGATCGACTTTAGCTATAGTTGCTTTTTTTTAATTATTTAATGATGACACTGGGCAGGGAGGGAGAGGGAGAAGAAGAGACTGCACAGTAATCGAGGTCTCTTCAATACCCTATGTTTGTATCTATCCTATTTCAGATAAGCACAGTAACAAAGGCCTCAATCTTCGTTTACTGTTGCTTATATGCTCTATATCTATGGCAGTATGCCAGCCTATTTACATAGATTCCAATGTTTGGGCACTCATCTGAGTGAGGTATGATTTTTTAATTGAAAGGATATCCTGATTACTTAATTAGTATGCTAATATCTACTACTGTCAAATTTTAAAAAGAAACTAAAATTTTAGTGGGGAAATACTCCTCTATCTTTGTATGTGTGTATGTATATAGTGTATATATAAATACATATATACATACATATATACATATATATACACATAAAAATACACACACACACACACACACACACACACACACACACATAATGTATAATCGTACCGCGTACCTAAAAATGTATCTCACGTACCCGATTCCCTAGAGATAGCGTTCCATGTCCCTGCTCCCATACCATGCACTAGAAGGAATGGCATCCCATGTAACTATGCATCCAACAAGTAGAACATGACAAGTACAATAGAGAAAAGGGGAAAGCTGAGCTTGAATTTAGCAACACAGTAACCCAAAGCAAAAAACGAGCTTCACAGCACATTAAAAATTGTGGAAATGCACTAATGTGGCCTCAAGTTCTAGCACAAGAGCAACCAAATGTATTCAACATTCAAGCAAAATTTCAAGCTGGAAGTCATAACGGAACTTAGAACAGGCAATTACAAATAGAAATTCAATAGATTCAAGGTCAAATTACATGAAATTGCATCATGAAAATAGATCTGAAATTGAAAGAACAACATGGACTGAAATTAAAAAACTCAACTCTAAATTAAAACTCTAATACTCTAGCTAGAGACTGAAATTAAATCGGAACAATAAACCAAAAAACCCTTAAATTGGAGCCCTTAAACTATCTGAAAATCTGAAATTGAAACCGAAAAAAAGGAAACTAAAAACTCTCTAAATTTCTAAAAAAAGTCAAATTAAAACTAACTAAAACCCTAAATTAAAATGTGGATTACCTTGCTCAAAATCATCATTGCTTGCTTTGTGTTAGTCCCAAGGTTGGTTCTCATCTTCATCTTGATTGTTGAATTGCAGGTCGATGTGCTTGGTGGAGATGATTGATGTGCTGGCTCTGAAGGGGGTGGGATTTGGTGATGCGTGATGGACGCATGATGATGGTGAGTTATGGCGGCGATGGTGGTCAGTAAAGATAGTGGTGTGGTGATGTTGGTTGATGCTGGGTGTCAAAGAAGAAGAAGAATGAGCATTGGTGGCTTTTGTTGGGTTTTAAGAGAAAAAAGGAGGAAAAGAGAGCGAGCAAGTAAGAGAGGGGGTTGGGTGTTACATGACTGGCACAGGTTGTGGAGTTAAGAGAGGGTTAGGATTTTATTTTATTTTTTTCCATCTTCCTCTAGTTTTTGGGCCAAGAGAGAGAGTGTGCTTTGACTGAACATAGGCTGAGTCAAGTCGAAGTTGAGCCTGAACCCTCAATTTAGCATTTTCATCCTATTTTTCCCTATTTTGCTTATTTTTTATCATCTGCAAAAACAAAATAAATTCAAATAAAAATCTAGATATAATAATTATTTTGAGCATAAATTAGATACAAAGGTATCATAGAAATATCATATTTTTAGCAAAAATAATACTTCTAGTCGTAGCGCTAGGATTCCCTTCTCCTTTATGTAATAAGGTTTAGAAAACCCATAAAAAGGGAAATTGTCTCATTCGCATAGGAATTATCCATTCACAGTGTGATAATAGGGTCTAACAGTGTAATGCTTTGGGTGCCTCTTGCTAGCAGCGACTTTTCGAGCCTGAGCATGTTACCTAGCCTTGCTCACTCCCTCTAAAGTGGGATGACATCATACTCTGAATTTATATCCCATCCTTTGAGTCAAGGGGAAGGTAGTCCACCCCTGTGCTCTCAGTCCTATAGTCTTTCCTAGGAAGTAGCCACACTTCTTAAGGATGAAATTCACATTTAGATTGGAATAAGGATCAAAGACAAAAGGAGCTTTCTCCTTTTTTGAGACTGCCACATTTCAACATTTTAGAGCTCCTCATCATCACGATTGTGCTCTATTTCTAGTACAAGCCCCTTTTTGTGATCATAGCACATAGAGTATTACCTTCAATAGTGATCATCTCGCCCTTTATTAACATTTTTACCTTCTGATGCAAAGTGGAAGGAGTTACCTAATGGTCATGTAGCCATAGCCTTCTTGGAAGTAGGTTAATGTAGCTGGTGTATCAAAGACTTGGAATTCTATGTTTCTTTTAGTAGTGACCACATTAATATGGAGTAGAATAGTGCCTAACACCAACCTGTTTGAGTTATCATATGCTCTTAAATGGGTGGATGGAGCTGAGAGCTAATATTCTTGATTCTTAACCTTTTAGCAGTTCTCCTAGGACAGGCATTTACTACCAAACCGTTACCCACTAAGGCCAACAGTACAAGCTTCTAAACGTATATTACAGTGAGGTAGAGGGCATTATTGTGCGTCGTGTCTCCTGGAAAGAGATCTTCACTGCTAAAGGCTATAATGCCTTTGTTAACCGTAATTAAAGCTATAATTTCTCCTGGTGTAGCTTTAAGAGCTACCTTTATTTTATTCAGCCCATTTATCAAGAAGTGCCTATGTTTCTAAGAAGTTACTATGAGTTGATAGATATTGACCTCTTCCTTGAGTTTCTTCAATTGCTTAATTAACATATTCTTCTTTGGGGGGGACTATTATAGGCCTTCTTTAGCTTGATGTTGCTTGGAGCTTGTAAGGCATTATACTATCACTTGGTCTTCCTCTCCTTAGAAGTCTTCTTCTTCAACTTCACCTCAGAAGTAATTGACACTTGCTTTAATAGGCAGACTGCTTCCTTAGGTTTTATGTACATCATCTTCATGACTTTTTCACAAGCCAAGAACATCCAAGTTTCTTGCAGGCATGTTCACCCTTGGTTTTGGGCCATGAACCATTTTGTATGAACACAAATGGGTTCCATTCCTCCTCTTAGCTATTGATAGTAAAAATGCTCCTGTGATTCTTAAGTGGATTTCTGTCATTGTTGTGCTTCAAGGCTGCTTTAGGCAATACGAGTTGTTCTAATTTGAATATCCTCTCTAACCTACTTTTAAAATTCCCACAACTTTCAGTGTCATGTCCTCACGATTGATGGTACATATTGTACTTCGTTCGATCAAAGCCTTTGGATTGCCTAAGGGGGACAATTTATGGCTTAAGCTTGGGGAGGTTTATTTTCCCTTCAGTTAGAAGTCATTCCAAAGCTTGAGTATGACCAGTTCCTATAGGGGTGTATTCGATAAGATGATTTAGCTTATGTGCGTCCTTAGAGGTGCTAGCCTTTTTGTCTTTATTTTGGTAGTTGCTACCTGTCTTAGTAGCTCCCTTATAGATAGCTCTTCTTCTATCAACATGCCAACATTCCTCAATGTGGTGAAGTTTTCTAATGGTGTGAACCACGAGTGTTGCTTATAGGTGGGCTGGAGGTTTATGGTGAATAGCATTACTTGATTGGCTTTAGAGGGTCAGTCTACCATATGGGTAGTCCTTGCCCTCTATCTAACAAAGTAGTCTGTGTACCCTTCTTTTTCTTCTTTTTTGAGTAACTCCAGATCTCTTAGTGTGATTGGGAGATCTGTGTTATATAAATACTGGCAGAAGAACTCCTTATCTATCCCTTTTGGGGTCGTGGCACCAATCAAGTTCCTTACATGGTGATATGGATTTTCAATTCCATTAAACTTGATGTCAGGAATTATGAGGGCAACTTCCCTTTTAGGATTGAAGTGAATCCCATATAATCATTAAAATAGTTATTAAACATAGGGCATTCCTTAAGTAGTTGTTCTATTTTATCCACACGCAGATAAGTTAAGAATCCTTAATGAGGTTCTGGAGCGCACGTTGTTCCTATTAGGAATCCTTGGTAAGGTTTTGGAGCGCAGCAGCTAATGACTCTACCTTCTTGCCTCTCTCTTGTATCTTGCTTACATCTTCTCCATCTGCTTTGTGAGTTAGTGATCTCATTGTTCCTTGCCATTAGAATAGGATTATAATTTCCCTTTGACTTATACCCTAGCCTTCACCTGATTGGTGAAGTTTCTTTTGATGCTCTATGGATAGAAATCTACCAGTTATTGGAGTCCACTCGTATACTTTTTTAGTCTTCCCTATCTTGATAAATAAGAGAAAGTGCTTAGGACTAGCACATCTATGCACCTTCTTCTTTGAATTAAGGACCCAAACTATGCTGGCTTATGAATTGCATAAATCCTACGGCCGAGAGCCCAATATGCTAACTGCATGCTAACTTAAACAAACACGGACTGAATTGTACCTGACTGTAGGTACCATTCGAGTTCACTGTTGGACCTAGTAGTGACCTGCCAACTTTTTACCCTTTTAGTCTTAAGCCTAAACCTAATTTAATGCCATCAAACTCCTGAGAAGCCAGTGGGGTTCCTTATTGAGTGTCCAAGCCTTGCTTCCTGACTCTTAATCTTTTGTCCTACGTCCAGACCAATTAGATGCAAGTAAGTGCCCTTTTGAACACTAGCTGGGTTCCTAATCAGCCTACGGGATTAACTCGCACTCCTTCTTTCTAGTTCAAGACTGACAATAATCCTGGTCAAATTTTTCTTAAAATAGCCCTGGACTCCTAATAAGACGCATATTCTTTCTCTTTTTTTTGAACACCTAGTTATATTTATGTAAGTGTGGCTGGGTTTCTCCATTATTTCCTAAACTAGGGTTGAGGCTTAATCTAGTCCAAAGTCAAGAACCCTTTAGAGCTCAATTGGCCCCGAAGGTGACTTAGTCTATAACCCTAGTCACTAAGTTCGATCATTCCTGACCTAGGCTCTCCTAAGACCTGCAGTAACAATGCATAGACCCTAGGGCTAAATGAGTTAAAGCATATGACAAGACATTCAAGCATGCATATGAGTTCTAATCTTAAACCAAGGCCTAAGTTATAAGGGTTTTAGGTTGGGTTTAAAATAGTCATCTCACAACCTAAACGTTTTGTATGTCATCCATGGGACACATGATAAGACAGGGATGTTTTAGTTGCTTCCCTAAGTCATGTGGACTAGAAAGTGTGTAGTGAGTGGGTGGATCAGTGCATGCTCATTAGAGTCTAGTGGATTCACCGAGTTAACCAGTTGATCTCTAGGAGGATAATAGTAGAATTGTTACCTAGAGGTGTCAGCGTGTCGCTATCATAGTTACGGCAGCCCCTTTTATTGCAGGATGCCTACGCAAGTGTAATTAAAACATTTTCTGTATTGAATTTCAAATTTTACCCTCTTAGAGAAAAGTCCCTAGTGCAGTCGCTACTGTAAGGATCCAACTCCTCGAGGGTATGATCCCCCCGAATTGTTCGACGCTCGTTGTGTTGGGTGTTTTATTTTTATTTATTTTTTTAAACAAAGCTGATTGTTTTTATTATTGTTTTAAAAGTCAGAAATTGGCATATTTATGGGGATGGATCAGGAAATTGAATCCAGATCCTGATTTAGGAACCTAGATGGGTTCGTAGGCCAGAATCAGGCCTAGTTACCTGATCCTGATCCATGGCAGTAACTGTTGCCTGTTCCAACAATAGGGCAGCTTGCCTGATTAGGGAACCCAATCGGGTTGTTAGGCCAGAGCAGGGTCTAGTTCTTGGTCCAGACAACTTTGGTGTCTTACATCAGCACTGTTTCGCTAAGATTTTAAAAACAGGTGAAAATTAATGAGAGGTTAAAACAATTATGTAATTAGTAGAGTCGCGAGTTAGTTTTAGGAAAAAAAATGTACAAACCACATCACTTCTCAAAGTAAATCATACTGATAGCGACAACTAAAGGGACAATTGATTTTGCTTTGAAAAGGTTTTCAAAAGACGCCCGTGCAATTCCTATTGTGGGGACCATCTTGACTCCTTAATCTTGAACTGATGCTGTAGATTCAGAGCGATAGTATAATGTTGTAATGGAATGCTTCACATCAGTCATCACCACCCGTCATCACGAATGACTCTACTATTCAATATGGGAATTCTTAACTCTTAATTACGCCAACACACACTCATGCAATATATTGGTGTAAACCATATTAAATCATGTAAAGATACAATCTTTAGTCTAACTAGAGTAAAAGCAAAATAAATTACAACAGACATGGATTACCTAAAAATTACATCTTTATTGATCATGAAATCCAAATAAAAGGAATTAGATAGAAAGGGTAAGAGAAAGATAAAATTTCGGCATTTGGACAACCCACTTTATTACCTGGGAAAGACTATGAAGTTATTGCTTCTTAATATCAAATGAGAAACTTGGGATTGGACCACAATACTTTGTAAAAACTTCTCACAATCCCTTAACTCTCATAATGACAACCTCAAATTGCTTATAATTTTCTGACATCTGATTGATCTCTCAATTCCACTTCATGCCTCTAATCCTAATGCGCAGTCCCTTTTATAATGGACAATTATAATAGATCAACCTAGGAAAAGGACGCTGACTCCTAGTCATATTAGACTTAACCTCAATAGGCTTAGAAATTTCATTAAGAGTCTAACTTAACTAAGCATATTATATAAATTAAATGCGGGTTAGCATTAATTAACTTCCCAAATTTGACTTGGACTCGAGATGGGGGAGAAGACCTGGACTCAACCGGGTTCATTGTAGGTGAACCAACTGGCTTCAAGGCCCAATGGGCTTTCTAGACTCAAGTCAATCCCCCCTAATTGTGCCTCTGTTTTTTAAATTGTTCATTTTATTTTACTAATCACCTCGTTAGGGCACCAAATCCATAGTTGGGATAATTTTCTCATCATTAGGTAATTCAAAAAATGCAACTGTCATTTTGAGGCGCCTACGCTTTCTTCTCGCACTTCCAAGCAACAATCAATGATGTTTTTGGTAAAGCTTTTAGCACATAGCAATCCATTCCAATACGTAGAAAGTTAGGCATGATCGGTCCCCATGCGCCAGCTTGAGAAGGAGTAATACAAAATAAGGAAGAAAAAAAATTTTGGAATATTTTCTTCTACTTTCACTATTACGTAAATAGGTTTTTGTAGGAGAAGCTAGGTCAAAAGAGGTTTGCATGTATTATTTAAAGCATTATGATTGTCTCGTACAAAGCAGAGCAATTGAGGAATTCAATTTGTGTTCGATACCACCTCCAAACTTGATTTCATTTAAATTAAAGAATATTATGTTTGGATTGGGATCGAAGGAGGAGCAAGTAGGGGAAGATGAGGGAGAGAAGGTTAATTAATCCCTCTTCCTCTTGTTTGGAAAAAAATTAAAAGGGAATAGCAGTGGAACCTTTCGGCCCATTCACCCCGTTAACCTAATTTTTAATCCGCTCCAAATTGAGGGGGAATGGAGGGGAGGAGAAGTGAAGGAAGGTTGCAGTAATAGTAGTAGTAGTAGTAGTAGTAGTAGCAGTAGTAGTAGTAATAATAATAATAATAATAATAGTGATGATGATGATGATGATGATGATGATGATGATGCTACTGCTGCTGCTGCTGCTGATGATGATGATGATAATAATAATAATAATAATGATAATAACAATAATAACAATAATAAAGCACCATTTCTTTCCCCCTCCTATCTCCTCGTCTTTTTAATCCTAATATCATGATTTTAACTAACCCTCATTCTCCTCCCTTTCTTTCTCCTTCTTTTTCCTCCCCTCCATCAACTTCCCTTCTCCTCCCCCTCTTATATCAAATAGTGTGCAAAGAAAAATGATAAATAAAAAAGGGGGGGTTCAGATTTAGTTTTTTTTAAGGGTCTGTTTGGATCCTTAAAAAATTGTAGAGAAAGGGGAAAAAATCAGAAAAATAATTTTTTTCAATGTTTGATTTGGGTAGAGGTAGAATTAGGAAAAAGGTAGAAAAGGAAAAAATTTATTGAAAAGAAAATACTCAGAAAGACGTAACATTTTCAACTCAAAATTGTGAGAAAAATTATTAAGACAATAAACTCAATGTTGCCTAAACTATTCGTAAATTGCATCGCGTTCCTACTTTCTTTTGTCATCTCACTGATCCACCCTCGCTTTTCTCCGTTCTCATTTGTATCAGACATGTTGGGGTGGATTGAGGTCACACTATCAGTGACCAATCATTATTTACTAGGAGCTTTTCTGGAATTTTTTAAATCTTTGGTTTTAGAGTGTTTTGATAACAATGATGTTTTTTTGCATATATTGAATACTCCCTTCCATATTTAATTCTAGAAAATTGGTGAAGCCAATCAAGTTGTCTGCTCTCTCTCTAGCTCGCCTGCTCACACAGAGTACAAAACGGTCACTTGGGTGACATCGGGAACTGCTAGGTAGCCAATGGCGTCGGCGGTAGCCGACAGCGAGTTCGTTTCTCGCCGGCAGCATCCGAACGATCAAAATTTCGAGGTCGATATCTCGACAGCCTGTTTTCACCAGATGACCTGGGCTATAGGATCCGGTGGCGAAGCTCCCCAAGGCTACAGTGGTTCAAGTTCAGGTGGGTTTTTGGTGGTCTAAACCGGCGGCCACCGGGGTACCTGTCTGGTCTTTTGGCTTTTTTATGGTTGTTGGGTGGTGGTGGGAAGGTGTGTTCGGTGGCGGGTGTGTTCATTGGCAATCGATAGCAACAGTAAAGGTGGTGGTGAGTTTATTAGACTGGTAGAAACAGGGAGGCTCCATTTGCTATTGTTATTATTAGTCAAAGAATCCGTTGCTGCCAGAAATCAAAGAGGCTCTGTTTGGGCGGACTTTGGAGAGAAATTGAAGCTTGAACCAGTCAAGGTTCAAAGTCCGATAAAAATCCCTATTTTTTGTTTTTGTTTTTGTCTGTTTCTTAAGTAATAACGGTCAATTATTTTAATTAATAACCCAATTGGAGACTTTTCTTCTGAGAGTTTATCATTACTAAATCAAAGATTTTGGTTTCGTTGCTGTGTCAATTTTGCTGCTGTTGCTATCTCTGGGCTTGCTTCACTTTAAATTCAGGTTGCATCATCAATTTTAGAAGCAAGCAATACTTATTCAACAGGTTTGGAATTCTCTATTATTACACTAGCCTTTACCTCATTATAATTTATTGCCCTTGTTGGTATTATTATTGCTATTATTATTAGCATTATTTTTATTATAATTGTTGTTATTAGTTTGGTTATTGTTTTAATTAATATTTTATAAATAATATTGATACTATTACTTGGTTCAATCCAATTTAAGGTTATTTAATTTGATTTTAAGTTACTACCTATTTGCTCTTGCTGCCATTAATCTAGTTTTGCGTAAGTAGGAGAGTTAGTTTTAGTTAACCCGAGTTTTTTTTTTTTTGCTTAGTTTATTATTTACTCCCTTTTTTGTTTTCATTGTCATTAAGAAGGGTTATTTGCCCATTGTTATTTGCTCATTGTTATTTGCCCATTCATTCTCTTTTGACTAATTGGGTATTCTTGCCAAGTAGATTTCTAGTCTTGATAACTAATTTTGTTGTTCTTTCTCGCTAGCAGCTTTTCGCCCTTCAGTTTCGGTACTTTGTTCTTGTCCTTTTTGTTGGGCTCATCCAGTGATTATTTTAGTGTGTTTTTTTATTCGTTTACTCCCTCATTACTCTTATGTGTAAACTTTTTTATTATGAGTAATATTTTCTAGTATTATTGAGTTGTTGGAGGCGAGTGCTGCTAGCTTAAGCTAGTGGTGAGCAATGTAGTAGCTTCAGTCAGTCCTCCAGGGAAAAATCACATTAGAAGGAGTGTAGTGTTCTAGAAGATGCGCCTAGCATGTTGGAACATTGGGTCACTTATCGGTAAATCGATAGAATTAGTTAAGACTTTGCATAGATGTATGATTAACATAGCCTATATTCAAGAGACTAAGGGGGTGGGGGATAAAGCCAGAGTAGTTAATAGGAATAAGCTGTGGTATTCGGGGTCAAGCAAGGCTAGGAATAGAGTTGGTATTTTGGTTGATAAGGAGTTGGTTGACTCTATTGTTAAAGTGAAGCATAAGAGTGATCAAATTATGACCATTAAGATAGTGGTGGAATCAGAAATCCTAAATGTGATTAGTATTTATGCACCTCAAATAGGTTCGCCAGATGATATTAAGAAGCAATTTTGTTAGGATTTAGATTTGGTCATTCAGAATGTGCCTCGGAGTGAGAAACTTTTCGCAGGAGGAGACTTTAATGGCCATATTGGTGTCCAAGTACACGGGTATAATTCGACCCACGGAGGTTTCGGGTATGGGGAGAGAAACAAAGGAGGAGTTTCTATTCTGGACATTACAGTTGCCTATGAAATGTTGGTGGTAAACTCCTTTTTTAAGAAGAAGGAGGACCACTTGGTGATCTTTAAGAGTGGTTCTATAAATACTCAAATTGATTACTTTCTGACTTGGGCGGATTATAGGAGGTTTTGTAAGGATTGTAAGGTGATACCAAGTGAGTATTTAGGAACCCAGCATAGGTTGTTAGTGTTGGATGTGGAGCTCAAATGTTCAAAGCGGAAGAAGAGGAGCATTGGAGAACCTAGAGTGCTGGAATCTTACTAAGGAGCACACGATGAAGTTAGCAGAGAGGATTACTAAAGAAGGACCTTGGGGGCAGGTAGATGATACCAACAATGTGGGAGGCAACAGCAGATTGTATTCGAAGGTCGGCCAAGAAAACCCTAGGTACGTCTGGGAGAGGTGGCAGCAAAATGAAGGGAGCCTGGTGGTGGAATGAGGAGGTACAGGAAAAAGTCAAGGACAAAAAAGAAGCATACGCTGCTTTCATGAACAGTGAAACGGATGAAGAGAAAGAGATTAGCAGAGTTAGATTTAAAGCAGCAAAAAAGATAGTCAAGAAAGTTGTTGCTATAGCTGAGCATGGCTTATGATACATTATACCAAAAACTGGAGACCAAAAAAGGCGAGAAGGAAGTCTTTAAATGGCGAGGGCTAGGTAAAGAAAAATAAGGGATTTGGATGCTGTGAGGTGCATCAACGATGAAAATGGTAAGGTGTTGTCTGAGGATGCAGAAATCAAGGGAGATAGCGCAAGCACTTTTCCAAACTCCTCAATGGTGAAGTGATAGAAGATTTTCGAAGTATGGAGAGAGAGAGCAGTGAGAGTCTACTGGATCCTCGATTGGATGAACCTATTAGCAAGGATGAGGTTAGAGAGACCCTGAAGAGGATGACCAATGGGAAGGTAGAGGGGCCAGATTAGATACCGGTTGAAGTGTAAAAGTGTTTAGGTGAAGAGGGATTGAAGGGGCTAGTGGAGCTTTTCAATGTTATTTTTAGGATTGCTAAGATGCCCAGATACTGGAGATTTAGTACAGTCATCCAATTGTACAAGAACAAAGGAGATATTCAGGATTGTAATAATTATAGGGGCATGAAGTTGCTCAGTCATACTATGAAATTATGGGAGAGGGTGATTGAGAAAAGGTTACGGTAGAATATTTCGATATCAGAGAACCAATTTGGTTTTATGCTTGGAAAATCGACCACAGAGGCGATTTACCTCCTTAGAAGGCTCATGGGATTATATAGAGATAGAAAGGTAGATCGTCATATAGTGTTCATTGACCTGGAAAAGCACATGATAGAGCTCCCCGTGAAGTATTGTGGAGATGCCTGGAAAAGAAAGGAGTGTCACCTGTGTATATTCGAGTTATTAAGGATATGTACGAGGAAGGTAGGATGAGTGTTAGGATACCAGGCAGGGTTACCAATGACTTCTACGTTGGTTTGGGCCTGCATCAGGGTTTCACTTTAAGCCCTTTTCTTTTCACTCTAGTTATGGATGAACTTACAGAAGAGATTCAAGATGAGTCACCATGGTGTATGCTATTTGCAGATGACATTATCCTTATTGCTGAGACCAGAGAAGGAGTTAATGGCAAGTTAGAGCATTAGAGACATTCACTGGAGTTGAGAGGCTTTAGAGTTAGTAGATCGAAGACTGAATACTTACATCATTGTTTCAATGAAAGGGAAGATGCGAGGGGAGAAGACACCATTGATGGAATGACGATACCCAAGGTCGAGAAGTTTAAATATCTAGGCTCGATCATTCCATAAAAAGCAGATATTGACGAAGATATTAACCAGCGCATAAAAGTGGGTTGATAAAAATGGAAGTATGCTTCAGGTATACTGTGTGATAAGAGAATGTCTGTACGATTGAAAGGCAAAATTTATCGTATGGTAGTTAGAACTGCTGTGTTATATGGATCGGAGTATTGGCCTGTGAAAAAGGCACAGGTTTATAGATTAATGGTAGAAGAGATGAGGATGATTAGATGGATATGTGGTTATACGAGAATGTATAGAATTAGTAATGGAATAATTAGAGACTTAGTTAAAGTGACTCCCATCAGAGATAAGATGAGAGAAACAAGACTCAGATGGTTGGGCCACGTGAAAAGAAGGAGTGTAGATGCTCCAGTGAAGAGATGTGAGAGGATTAACATCTCCAAATGTAAAAAGGAGAGGGGACAACCTAAGAAGAGTTTGGACGAGATGATTCAAGAGGACTTGAAAGTGGTAGGGTTGACGGAGGATATGGCTCAGGATAGGAAACTGTGGCGGGATAGGATTAAGATCTTAGATCATAAAGAGCTAGCCTCGTAATTGTCTCTCAGTTGTAGTAGGGCAGGTTTCGTTATGATTTTTTGTATGTCGTGTTTATATGCAGGTAGTACGTGTACCTGGGAAGAGACATTGTTTGCCTACCCCTATTTGTTGAGGTATAGTACCTTCCCCTACTGTGTTGTATTTATGTTTACATAGTTACCTCTACCTAATTTATTAGTACTTGTTCATTGCCTATTGCTTACCCTTAGTTTCTTTGCATAAAATATTTTCACAAAATCCTTCTTCTATAAAATGTTTTCATAAAATCTTGGGTCTCTTAGAATCAACCTCTTTACAGGCAGGGATGTCGATAGAGGTAAAGCTATCTACATCTGGATCTCCCCATGCCCTGTAAAAGTGGTACTCATATTGGGAGGTGTTGTTGTATTGAATAGTTAGTAGTATTAAATGTATTGACATGTAGCTTTTCAATTTATGAAATCTGGTTGTATGGAGATATTTCATCTTTCGTAAGATGATTTTGGCAATATGGAACTTGTTGCTAAAGTTTGAACAAGGTGCAATAAAGAATATTGAACTCGAAAAATTATATTCGAGCTCACTTTGGTATGAGTAAATAGACCCACTGAAATTGCATAAAGATTTTTTGAATTGCAGAAGTTTAGGTGATAATTTTTTTGAGTACAACTACTTGGGTTAACAATCTGTTTAAGGACAAATATTTTTATTTTTGGCCCAAACATTTCTAAAATTACAAGCTTGCGCCAAATGGGGTACAATCTTTAATTTTTTCTTTCCTAGGGTATTTAAAGAAATAGTATCTATTTGATGGTTTTTGCCTCTTATATTGACTTTACTAATACCAGTTATCACAATGTACTACTTATATCATAAACATTACATTTTCTATGATTATAGACCCACCACACTTAACCGAATAACAAAGCTTACATAGAGAGTTTTCGCCGTTACTAAACTTGATCGGCGTTGGACCCTGGCGTTCTTCTAGCTTTCAATTTATTGTGATTGCTAATCTCAACCACACCTCCCTTAGATCAAGCATAACACAAATTTGTTTCGTTTCCTACCTCAAACCATAGTTGCGAATCAAGTATTTTAATTTAAAGAGTAGTGACACTTTTTTCAAGAAATTATGATATTTAAGACATATGGTCCAACTCAATAATGTTCCCTACTGGGAAACTTTCTTTTATTCAAAGCTTAAAAGTGAAAATATTACAATGGAAGGATTGAACAGGGACTTAAGCTACTAAGATCAATAGAGATGCTTGCTCATAGAGACATGGAGATATCCGACTTCTCTTTAACTCAAGTATACTCAAATAACCATGTCCATTTTCAGCACTCAACCTCTCCTTTTATAAAGGAGATGGACTATACAGGATTCCCTAATAGCTACAGTACATACACTGATATATTGACATAGGTACAGCTGCTCTCACCTGGTTGTAGTAGACTGCATTATTTTATTGGTTTGACAGTTGATAAGATGACACATGGCAACTTTTCAGAGCTCTTTAATTCTGACAAGACTAGTTATCCATATTGAGATTCTGCATTCCTTCATCTCCAATAATGTCTTCTAGTCCATCATTATCAAGATAATCATTAAAATCTTCATCAAGTTGAAGATACTCTGGATCCCATTTTTAAAATGATTCTCGTAGATATTTTTTTTTCCTTTTTTGATACAAATTTTCCAGCTCCAAAATTAAAAAGATAATCGAAAACATCTTCTGAAGCAGCTCCTTCTACCTTTGTATATTGGCTGATCGTCATTACGATAAATAAAAGTAGTGTTCCCGCAGTATATTAGTGGTTTCCCTTGTTCAATTGATTCCCACATTTGATGATGAAAGTAGGGGAAAAAAAAAAGACGGCTCTTATGAAAGCATGATCACTAATTAATTCTTGCCGTTCTAAAAACCATTCTTATCATTGATAAGTGGGATCGTCTAAACAAACTAATTGAACAAGATAATACACTAGTTTGGCCTTTCCATTTTCATACTCAATTACTATGTAATTGACCTCGGCATACAAACTTCTATTGTATGGAATTATGGTTAAACCATCATAAGACGTAAGAATCCAATTGATCCTTTTCAACATACATTGTTGAGACTTAGTCTTAAGTACAATGAATACTCTGGATTTGGGATTTCCATGAGTTAAGCTACCATTCTATATTCTCAGACTTTCATGATGGGGTTGTTTAGAGAGCCTAAATTTGGTGGGAATCTAACACCACAAACTCCAAGTCTATCAGGAAAGAAGATTGTAGTACTCCATGACTCATCAATATTGTAAGAATAATTATGATAGTAGTCGATGCCGGCTACATGCCAATTGTTAGAGCCATTTTTCTTGAATATGGGAACTTATTTTTTCTTGAATATTATAACGACACCTTAGGTAATTTATTTGTAATTTTAAAAGGCTAAATCTTTGTTCCAATATATAGGAAGAAGATAGCAGACCAAAGCATATTCTACTATTTTTATGAAATTCCAAAATATACATCAGGACTCTATTAGAAAGAGAAACTTATTTTAGCAGTAACAATAATTTATTTGATAAATTCTTTTTGCAAAACCAAGTATTCCTTTGCAACTAGTTCAAATAAGAAAAGGTTTTGGGGCTAAAAATATTAAGAAGCTTTCAATCCCCCTTATGACTATAAGGGCTTCTTTTATAATCGTGGGATAGCTTCATCCTACTTTATTAAAACTTTCACTACAATATTTGTAGAGTTTTTCTTCTTCTTTGATTTTGAGTACTGCACTCTAATGCCCATTATTGGCATCTGTCTCAAGAATTAAATCATCTGTTTCATTAGGAAAACTAAGAACATGAAGATTTTTACATAACTTTTTAAAGTTTTGAACAATCTTTGAGTCACTAGTAGTCCATGTCCAACTTACTTCTTTCTTAAATTTATGTTACAATGGTTTTCTCAATTTAGTTTGATCTTTAATGAAATCAAAAAAGCACAGGTAAGCAACCCAAGAAACCTTTTTAATTGCTTTTTATCTTTAATTTTTTCAGGAAAATTTTCTATTTTTTCTAGAATATATTTTTGTAGAGTGATTTGTTTAGCTTCCATTTCCAGACCTAAAAACTCAATTTTTTGTTCAGCATAAATGCACTTGTCATCACTAAGAATAATACTATGATCAATGCATGCTTGGGAAACAGCTACAACATCATCTTTGCATTATTCTATGGTCTTGGAAAATACAAGGATATTATGGATGTAAACTAGATAGCAGTGATTAAGATTTTTGAAGATATTATCCACTCTTCTTTGGAATATTTGCAGTGTATTTTTAAGAACAAATGGCATTACCATCCACTCGTGCTGTCCTTTAGGGCACAAAAAGTAGTAAAAGAGATGCTTTCTTCATCTATTTTTATCGGCCATTATGTACTTTTGCGATCCTTTTTTGACAACCAAGAGGCTCCTTGAATTCTATTGAAAAAGACTGTTTTATTAGAAATATAACAACAATCAAATACAGTTTTATCATTAAACTTTTTGCATTTGATTACCATTTTAGCTTGTTCTCTTTTTTCTTCTACATGATTTTTCACTATAAAAGTGAGACTGGTATGAGGACTCTTACTATTTCTGATTAATCCTTTCTCCAAAAGTTCTTTGATTTGTTTATAAAATTCTTGGGTATGCTATGAGTATACACAATTTGTTTGACTCAGATAATACTGTTGGGATTTGACAAACTGATTTTTGCAAATGTCATATCTTTGTCCCAAAATTAAGATGATTATCATACTAGAGCTCTTTACATAATTGCTCTTGTTGTTCAGCAATCTGCTCTTTAATAGATAACTCAACTAGTGAGAATGTTAGTGTTGGATCACATTTTCCAGGTATTACCTTTTCACCATGTTGGCTACATATAAAGTCAATTTTCTTATCAGTGTAAGCCTTATTTAATTTATCAATAGGAACAGAATGACCATTTCTTGTGAATATTATTTGGGTTATAGTCTGTGTGCACGGAGAATATAGCGTCTGAAAATTATTTCCAATAATTATATCATGAAAGGGTTGACTAGTAGCCCGTAAAACTGGTATAATATATTAAACTCCTCATATTTCTATGGAAAACCTCCTATGGCTTCGTTGTGGCAAATTATGCTATTATTAACTATCCTTAATTGTAAAGGATTTTTCCCTCTAAACATACATTTATTGGGATATAGATCCTGTTAAGATTGTATTAGTGACTTCATACCATATTTCCATGGTCATATTTTTGACCAGTTTGTCTTCACATATTGGCTCACTATCAGTTCTCGTTTTGTACCAAATGACTTTTCTATCTAGATTCATACTTCGGTCTACAAACTCTACACTGTGTCTTGCATGTTCAAAGCTCATTCTGCTCATTTCGCTAGTCATATTAATTGTATCATCTTCTTTAAGATCTTCTGTAGCTGTTGAAGACCATTTTCCCCATTCTAACCCAGCACTCATGCTTCTCAATAATTAGGGTTTTAGTGGTAATTTTACTATTCTCATTGATTTTGATTACATTTTTCTTATGAATTTTTATGGGACTGGTAAAGTTAGATATTCAAGACATATTGATTTTAGCTCATGCAGATTGGATTTTATACTTGGAATTGTTGCATTAGAGTAGGACTTTCAAATTTTTCTTCCCCTGTTATTCTTTTCTTAGTCTTTGGATCTGTGGTGTTATCTAATTTGTAGAGTATTTTACAAAATATTCTTACTGGCTAACCTCCTCTTTCCATATTCATGCCAACTGTTTTTATCTTAAGGGATGTGAAGCTTTTGGCAAATTCATCTTTTAGGCTCATATAATATCCGGACCAGCAATTGAATACTACTTGTCCTTTGCATAAATTAGTTTTAATCCCTGTAACAATTTGATTATTAAATTTGATACGCCTAATATCACAAAGCAAAGTATAAAGATCAATATCTTTGCCATAATACTATAATGGGGTAATTTGAATTTGGACACTTCCAACATGGATATACTTGTATTTTCTTTCTTTGTTATGCTTAAGAATGTTTTCAAAATTAATAACATTAACTTCTCCCATATCATACTCATATTCTTTTATTTCTAGATCTCTCTCCGTCATTCCGCATACATATTTCGCCTTTAATTGACAGATGGATTTTTCGTAGATCTTATCTTTCGGAATTATAAGAAGTACCCAATCTTCTGTGACATCTTCATTCTCATTATCTAGAATAAATTCTTCCCATTAAAGATCACCAAAACTAATTGAATCACTTTCCATCATGTGACTACTTTCTTCGTAATCACTCTCTTCGTATTCATTATCAGTATGATCTCAACAATTCCCTTGTTTTTCAGGGCTAGGTCTAGTGTTTATTCTTCACTAATTTCAAAATAATTTAGACCACCCAAAGTGTCAAAAAGCTTGTTATTCTTCCTATTTTTGCATTCGTTAGCATAATGTCATGCTTCTCTGCATGTCTAACACTTACAGCTATTTTTTTCTATAGGACAATAAATAGTTTTGCCAAAAAATCTTGTTTTTTAGGGCTTGGTTTCTTATAATATTTTATTTTGTATTTCTCTCCCCTTTTCTTATCAAAACTCTTTTTCTTATAGAATTTTTGTTTTCTTCTCTTCTCATGTTCATTTCCCCATTGGTGAGGAGAATTCCAAAATGCTAGATATTGTTTCTTCATTTTGTTTTACTTTTGGAGATTAAGGCATTGATTACTGACCCATTTTCCTACATAAGAGATTCTTGTACTAAAGGTATCAATGACAAATGTTTTTTCAAGCCATGTAATGCATTTTTCATTAATTATAGAATTGATCGGATGTGATAATTTGTTATAAAACATCCCAAGATTGATTTCATTATGCGCAATTTTGTAATAGTATTAACTAAATTCAGCGATATAATTTTCTAGATATCTCATATCTCATAATTCTTTGTTATTAATCTTCCATTGTCATTCTCTAACTTTTTCTATAGTATCAAGTTTGGCTTCAATAAATTCAGTTTCTGTTTTCTTACATAATTTTTTGAATATAGTAGCTAGTGTTTCCATCATTCTTAATACATTTTTACTTTTCTCATCTAATGAGTCATACCAGTTAACTACGGTGTCCGAAAACTTCTAGTAAACCATGTGGTATTCAAGTTCAAGACACTATTCATACCCCTTTTCTAGTTCTTAAATATTTCCTCTCTGTTACGAACTCCATCGTGATTGTGTTGTTCAACACGAGGAGACCATGTGGTATTCAAGTTTCGATATAGTTTAGGAAATTCCCAGTGGACCATGTGGTATTCAAGTTCTGGACACTATTGATACCCCTTTTTCAATGCTTAAATATTTACTATTTATTTTGAACTCTATCATAATTGTATCATTCAACACAAGCAACATTTTCCCTAGATTAATATGGAACAGCCATAGATGAATCAGCAAGCTTATTGGAAATGCAACATGTGTCACCTGATGCAGCTTGGTTGTGTCAGTGACACGACTGTGTCAAGCCACAACCTAGGGCATGCTTAGCGTAGATAACTACTATTCAGAGACAGGAATGAAGATGTCGGAGAATATTAGGAAATGTACTATCAATGGACAATAAGTAACATACAAATT